>JAQFXW010000876.1:0-16623 GCA_034693945.1 Dendrobaena attemsi
CGTTCAATTAATAAAGTTCGAAATTGGAGCATCAAAATAAGCCAAGATTCCAAGGTTGGGATGTTAAGCCAAGACCTTGTGAAAACTGTAATAATGGGTTATAATGTTCCAGAATGGAGTTGTGTTCAGCTATTTTTAGGAGAACAGCTATTTTTAGAAACAAAAAATAGTCAACAGGCAGCAATGTGAGTCGACATACTGTGTAATTATATATACTGTGCTAGCACAGAGAACAGCGCTGAGTGCTGACTATTTATCGTGAGTGGTGCTATACAAATTTTCTCAACAATAATAACAATAATAATAATTGCTCCCAAAGCAATTTGTTGAAATCCCAAGGGATCATTGATACCTCCAGTAAAATAATAATAATAGCCATTTATAGACCTGTGGTTCCTGATCCATATGAATTGAGGATGAGAGGGAAACGTATGGGTAGATTAAGCTACATGCCCATTGCCCAAGACACCACGTAAAATGTGGTGAGATTTATTTGATGAAGTGCAAACTCAGGCATACAGTACAAGAAGCACTGCAATAAAACCAGTTGTATTTTGTTGCAAAAGCTAAATCTATCTGACACTTCATCAACCGCTAAGGTCTTAAGGTTAGAACATGAAGCCTTTTTCTGACTCTGCGCTCTCTTCCCCTCCTCAGTTGCTCAACTACTCGATGTAGTCAAACTAATCTCTAAATAGACGACCTGCAACCTCTTCTGCCAAAACAGGATTTATTGTCCTTAGCCTCTGCAGATCAGAGCAAGAAAATCCTAGACTCTTTCATGCACCCACCCACCAACTCCACACAAAATTGAATGTTCACCACTCATCCAAAATTCACCCGCCCAAGCTGTTACCAGGACACTCAAACATCACCATTCACTCCCGTTCCTAAAACACCCCCACCAGCTGAGTGCATCAATTTCAAAGTCATGAAACTAACCTACAGCTCATTTCCACCCAAAATTGGAAACATACATCTCACAAAATCTTCAACACTCAGTTCTGCTTCACCATCTGCCTATCCACATGCTCTCCCCATTCCAAAGTCACTGCTTGAATCAAGTTCTTTAACAGATTCATATCTCAACCCTGGAACAAACGTCCCTCAGAGTTCTGCATATCTTCAGTTCCTCCACTAAACTGCTTTCCACTCCAAATTGAAGTCTCACCTCTTCAAGGATTCCTACCCTAATACATCGGAGCCTTCTGAGTTTTCTCATCTGCTATGAAACCCCGATTAGTAGAGCTGCACTGTCTCGCCTTTCTCATAAGGTCTCTCTTGACTGCTCGACTCAGACCTCCACTATAGCGCCTCTGAGTAGTTTCTTGAAGAGGCGCTATAAAAATGTCCAGAATGAATGAATGGACATGGACATTGATCTCTGAAAAACAATTCTAATATGACGCAGCACTCGTGAATAAGCTGGTGCTCTGCACTTATCATTAGAGAATAGCTTTCGAAATGTTGAGCTTACAATCACAATTACAACATACAAACAGACCACAAAAGATTAACCTGCAACTGGCATAAATAGCATAAAGTCACTCATGTTGAGTTTCCTGATTATGAGATTTATGAGGACAACCCAGCAAATCACAATTCTTACAAAAAAGGCTTTAAATTGTGCATATATTTATAAGTAAACCAGGATACAAGCTGCAGTCAAAACTAACCACATGCTCTACATGATAATGTTCTAAAGATCCATTTCTCCAACACCTTTAATGGCTGACCCAAGATAGAAATCAATTAATTATTAGCCTCAAAGTGACTTCACAAAAACGGGAGAGTGCATCCTAGAAAGCACACATCTTCCATGAAGCCAGATGATGGCGGTCACTGGAAGATATCGGCCACCACTCCACAGTCATCTCCTCCGTCTATATGGAACAGAAGATGACCGATCTTTCTCCAGAGGATGCCGCAACAGACGCAGATGCCACATTCAGAATTAAGAGCAGGAGGATCCATCTAACGCCGTCTTGTCTTATGGCTATTCCTTAGCCACGTGATTAATGAATGAATGAGGTGAGGGTTACTGACCCTCTTAGCTACAGCATAAATCAAATGTTGAGTTTCCTCATTATGTGACGTGTATCTTTATAGGAAAGAACGATTATTACAAGAGTATGTACGCTAATGGCGAAATCCAGAACGACTACTGAGGGACCTCGTCTAATACAGAAGAAGACTGATAAACAGCATCATACAAAACCGAAATGACAATGACAGACACATACAAGGAAACAAATAAGAAAAACAGATCTATGCAAAAGACTTGCACAGACAATATACAAAAAACTGAGCCTCACTGCTGAAGCACATCAATAAATACACGGTTGTAAACAAATACAACACAGACAACAGGGACATCAAAGAAGAGTACATACAGACAGATAGATACACAGTCATCAAGCTAGGATGATCTCAAACTTTTCCTCCACCACTTGGCAAATCAGATGACCTGCCCATTCTTGTAAAATCAAAGTTGCTCCCATTCTCTCTCACAAGATGAAATTGCCAGATAGCAGCATTTGCTGTTGGTGCCTCTGCAGTCAGCAACAATCCACAGGCCATCTTGATGGACGAACGGACGGACAGACAAATAGATAGACGACTGACCACAGTCACACTGACCAACTAACACAGCAGTTGCTAATTGACTAACCTGACTCGAGAATATATCGAATGGCGCCATCTTGGTCTGCATCCTGAGCCATCAGCTGATAGATGCTCGTTCCGATGGCAGCATTTGCAGCAACCGTGGCCAGGAATGGCCGTGGGACGTTCTTGAATTCAGGACTTTCGTCGTTGACATCCAACAATTGAATTTTAACTTGTTGCTCTTCAAGATCTGAAACATTTGGTTTTCCAGCATAGCAATCACAATCACTTTAAATAACCGGTAGAGATAATAATGTGCCATAGTTCGTAAGCAGTCGAAAGAGATCGATGAAATGATTCAGAAGCACCTGTCCGTTTGAATGGAGCCACGCCAGTTTAGGTCCCCGTGCAAGGACCGTGCTAGCCCGAGATTTTTAAATCTCTTAAATAAGCCGGCACCGGGTATTGAACCGTGGTTGGTGAAACCACCGGCCTGGCTCACTCCCGATGTATACACTTAGAAGCATTCCAGAAAATCACATAATCATCAATAACAAAAACAAAACGCATTCAAAACACATTAATTTTCAGCATTACCACAATATAGCAAAGTTTTTCTTGCAAAGAACAAAAGGTTCAAGCAGATCTGGTTTCAGATTAATTTTTACCTTTATTAGCATTGAAATTATTTTAATTGGATAGCATTGTTAAATAACAGCTTACTTTACGTTAATGCAGTAAACTGTGCCACTTGGAAGTTTTCACTAACCAACCATTCATTACTGAAAAAATTTATTAAAAACATAAATAACACCCACGTGAATTGCAGAAGGTAGATAATATAAGATAAGATAAGATAACCTTTATTGGTTCAAACCGAGTAAGCACTAAATTCAAGTAAAAAAAACGAGTAAAAAAATCATCTGAAACTAAAAAAAACTTTGTACAGTAGGTGAACAGCAAGGGAGCTTCAATGATCAAGCAACTAAAAAAGTACTGTAAACAAATAGCACAGGAGATACTAAAGACTTTGAGACTAATGTGAATAAACAATGAGAAACCAATGGCAGGCCCCGAAGGGCGGTCAACCCGCTTAGTTAATCACAGGCCCAGTTAGCTACATCGATAAGCGTGCTGGCCGCGGAAGTCTGTGGTTACGGACACCGCGGTTCAAGCCCCGGTGCTGGTGGACATTCAGAGATTTAGATATCTCGGGCTAGCATGAAAGTGGCGCAGTGGACATTCGGTGCCTTGTGACCCAAGGGTCGCAGGTTCGAACCCCACTTGAGCCGCTATAGTAGCGACCTTGGACAAGTTGCTTACCCATAATTGTCTGTGATGAAGGCAACAGGAAACCACCTCACTCATCCCATTCCACAGGTGGCGCAAGTCATAGAACCTGCCTCCGGGCAGAGAACTCATCATCATCAATGCAAGATGGGAAAATATGAATAATCGTTTACAAAGTATATTAGGGAGAAAGTGTAAATAGAAGATATTAAATGAATGTATCAATTGATCATGCACTACCAAAAGTTGTAATCAGGTCAATCTTGAGAAGAATAGTTGTACGCGATGCTTGTATGATGTCACATAATAAAATTACTGGGATGAGACAATAGTAGCACTGAAATAGAAGCTGGACAAACTAAAAAGTTTCTATTTAAATGTGCAGAGCTCTACATTTGCTTACAAATTACAAACTTGTTGCCATCTTTCTGGCATATTGAACAACACACAAGCAACAGCTTTCTTTCATTCTCCTTACCCTGAGCCTTTCTATCTCCCTTACAGCATAAACCCTTTGGTTAAAGTATCAATTCAGAGCTTCAAAGTGAGATTCATCATATCCTAAAAGAATCACTCTAATACAATGATTACACTACCAATAGTGAGAGAAATATTCACATTTAGCGCCTCAGATATTCACATTTCGGTGAGACCTTGCGCATTACAAATTTAGCAAATAAATAAATATATAATAAATAAAGAGCCTGCAGACAAAGTACTGTTGATATGATGATGCAAGAAATTCTTGTTTTTATCTCTCCCTGCTTCTGCCGACCAATTTACTAAATGGAAAATACTTTTACAATTTAACCTACACATTTCTAAAACCTCAGTATTTTTAAGGTGCAAAACATTTTCAGCACTTAGACCCTAAGATGTAGAGCTAGACTGGAAAACAGTGGATGCTACTGCACAGAAGAGAATCGTCAATGAGTCGACGGCATTAATTCGTTCACTGGGGACCAAGAAGAAGAGTTCAAATGATTATTCTCAAGGCAACCATTCGCCTGACGTCTTGCCATCAAAGCAATCACGCACGCGTGCTATCGGACTCATACACAGCTGAATCAGTGCCGTAAGTCACGTCAGTCCAAACAAATTGTTATCTGTTACGTGCACTGATAGTCCACTGCAATGTACAGATTGCTACGGAACCAACCCACGACAGAAGCGCATACAGGGTCAATGCTGACCTCGGTTTCTACCGGACGATTGGGACCCACGATTGAGAGACACTTCCAATTATAGATGAGATATAAGCTTGGAGTAGGAGTGGAGCATCATTACAAGAATGTATGCCACCGAAAATAAGTTGCAGCAATGACGCAGTATGTTCTTCTGATTCTCTGATTCTTGTTCTCATTTGTCAGGCTAACCAGATTTTCGCCAAAGTCGATGGCAAGTGGAAACAGGATGACCGTCACTTTGCCGACGTAGACAGAAGCATGAAATGTGTCAGTCAGATAAAAGTTGTCATTATGTTCCTCGGCCAAACATATGTTTCAGAGACAGTTGCAAGAAGGGTGATAGACAAATCAACTCATTATAGAGTCTTTTGATATTATCAGGAGATTGCACCAAAAGATATAACTGTTATCGAATACTGACATGATAGTTTCGGTCAAATGACTGGAACAATGAAACATTTCCAGCATAATTTCAAGTCATAATCACTGAAAATGTCACCAAATAGCAGTTTGGGAATGTGCCACACCATTTGTGACTTAGAGGCTCAACGAAATACATTCCTGTTGAAAGCGCGTGAAAATGCATAGGTAACTGTTTTCGGTAGAGTACAGTTAAAATTCCTTTTGGTATCATAAGATACATGACATACAAATTAAGTTTTCGGAATACTAAGAGAGTCATAAAGCTATGTACGCGTTGGGCGGCTGTCACTTTGGTATCATAAATCAAATCTAATCCTGGAACTGCTACAGTGCTATTGTCATATTGAACACCCACTGAAATCAGGCAGCACCATCACTTTCCTATTCCTCAGAACCTTTCTGTCACCTGCTCCTTCACTCGCCTCTGATAGCAGACTTCCATTAGTAGTATAGTACTCAGTATCTCCACTCAACTTCCCATTTGAGATGAGTTTTTGCTTGTTTAGCAATCATTTCTTCCAGATAAATTGAAGGTGCTAAATCAGAGCAATTATTGCAGATGCAAGGTCAGCAATTCTGACCTAAAGTCTAAGAAATTATCCTTTAAGTTATTAGCTTTTCAGTGGATAACATACCTGTTCCTTATATTGCCTCTTTGAGAAATAGCCTTTTGGTTTCTCATTGAGTTCAGTAAGTGGTTACCTACATAATATAACTCCTAGTCAATTACCTAACTCTGTTCTCATGGGGTCATCTAGGGTTATTCCTCAAACTAAGCCAGTTGCATAAGTTTTGTTTCTGGTCAACTGAAAATGTGGATGGATGCAGGATGCCATACCTGAAACAAATGCATTTGCCATCCATCTAACTATCCGTCCATCGATTTATCCGTCGAGGCAGCCATGCCTTAGTTCATTTGCTCCACTCTTAATCTATATAAAAAATCATGTGTATGTATACATGTATGACATACAAATTAAGTTTTCGGAATACTAAGAGAGTCATAAAGCTATGTACGCGTTGGGCGGCTGTACCGACAGTTGAATGAATGGCTGGACAGACAACCTGGATACTTTGGTGAATGAATGGATAGAGATAAACATAAACAGAAAAAAGGTCGGAGGATCCGTAGACGAGTACTTCAATGCTGTGAATGGAAACACGATGGACAGATTATACAGAACATGAATATTTATGCATGAAAGGAGGAGGAAGTGAACTATAGCAACAACTGACTGACGGACACATGCAGTGATGTGATTTCGAGACAGTGGTCTTAGTCTCGTGAAGGCTTCGAGACAGAAATAATGTGGTGTTGGTCTTAATCTTGGTTTTTAACGTACAGTCAAGGTCATAAATCACATCTCGGTCATTTGCCTTTGGTCTTGGCCATGCATATGTCATTTTGGCCATAGGTGGACTTCAGTTGTTTGCTTCCTGTCAGAGGTGACAAGAAAATTATGTTGAAGCACAGTTAACCCATCCTGACTTTCTTCCTTTAGCAATTGGTTACATTGATGCAGTTTCCTGACGTTTTTTCCTGACGTTTTTCCTGACGTTTTTCCTGCCCAGCGCTTAGCTTTACAGAGCGCTTTAGAAGTGTTGAGCTTACGGTAAAATCAGCAGTTGGGCAAATATTGTGGATCAGGAAATTGGACGGACTCTATCCCATAAGGAATTATTTTATCCCCTCAACATCTACACCTTTGAGTGTTTAGCTGCAATGAACTGCTCATGAAACATCTCCGAGCAAGAATTGGGTAGAAAACCTAGTGTCATTTAGTACCTTCAGGTACTTATAAAGTGTAATAAAAATTTAATTGGAATGATGACATATTGCTGGTCTTTTAGTCAGAAATGTATTTATTGTCTTCAGGCTTAGGTTTTCACTTGGACCACCTAGTCTTGGTCTCGAGATTGTACCATACGGCAATGGTCATAAACCACTTGATCTTGGTCTTAGATCATACAGTCATGGTCTCAGGGATTGGTCTCTAGATTGGACCATGTGGTTTTGGCCTTGGTTTTAGATGACTGGTCTTGTTCACAAAACCAGTGGCTGTAGGAATAACTGGATCAACAGAGAGACGGGTGGTCTGATGGATGGACCTTATGGTTTGGATAGCATCAATAGATGCATATAATGGAATGGATGGAAAAATGAATGGATGGCTGAATGAATCATAAACATGGGTCATTGGGTACAAATGGATACAAGAATGGATGAAAGGAAGTAGTGGGTTAGTAGATGTGGTTGGATAGATGTTAGATGGATAGATGATGCAAGACATTGTAATCTCTAGACTACCACATGAGATGCACAGAATTGGCCATCACTGGACATATACAGTGGTTAACTGCTGGAGCTGCCGTCTTCTACACTTCTGTTGCCAAACAACATCTGCCCTCCTCAAAATTAATTGGCTTCCTGTTTCTAGCGGACTACTTCCACAAGATCAATGAATCTTCCGCAATTCGTCCACACCCGCCAGCACAGCCGAAGGAATCTTCTGGAAAGAGGTTAATGGAAAGGAATAAGAAGAGAGACAGCAGATGAAGAGGAAGAGAAGGGTAAGGAGGAAGTGAGGAATGGGAAGATCCAAGTCTATCATTTATCATTTCCTTCTGAAAGCGATTTAACCTGGAAGGGTTAGCTTGTGCGATGAAAAAATTCTTCTTTCCTGACTAAATGGAAATACATTGCTGTACTTCTCACAACCAATGTATCATTTCGTGCAAAGCTTCTAAGACAGTCTAGTGTAATCCTCTTCTGAAATTACACTGGGCTTACTCCCTCTCTCTCCAACCCTACCTCATCGCCTCCACTGCCCGATAAGAGATAGAACAATTCTCCAACTGTCCTGCATTACTATAGAAAAGCATCCAAAGACATTTAAGACAAGCCATAGCGGAAGTAGAAGAAGGCATCTCATCACTCTTTGCTACATTCTCTCGCAATTCCAGCAACCAAACGTCAAGCCCAACGTAATTTGCTGCCAAACGTAATCACCACGTGTCTCCATAGCCAATTAACTGCTGGCTAAACAGAGGCGACCTTATTCCCTGTGCAAGCAAGGACACATGAACCTATCTCCACCTATCTATCCACCAGTTCATCACTGACTGCACAACATCCTCTGGGTCTTATAAATTATACACGGTCAAATCCAACCTGACACCTCCGAAGCTGCTGCCAGCAGTTAACTTACCATCGTTCCCAACACCCATCAAATTACTTATTTATTTCTTCATGTGAATGGACGCCGCCTGAGCTAAGGAAAAGTGTCTTACACCCGAAAGACACTAGCTTGCGTGTGCCGCTAAAGAGGCATCAGAAGCGGACCAAAGAGGAGTTGTAGGATCAGTCACATCAAAGCAACTGACTGGCTTAAAGCACACCACAAGTGCACACACGTCGACTGACACCAGGGAACGTGTGACAGCCAGTCGGAGCATATTGGAACACCAGTTGTCATGACAACCAAAATTCTAGGGTAATAAAATATAGAAATCCGGCAGGTTATGAAGAAGACAACGAGAGATCAAGCAAGGAGGCCGGACACTAGCAACTGTAGAAATGGTAATCCTAAAATTGATGAGTTTCTTCTGTGGACAAAGGCCTCCGGGAAATCCGCTGCCTCAACTGCGTGCCCGACAAAGGACAATCTCATAGCGCCATCTAGAATGATTCGAGCAAATGGAAAACAATTATTCCCAACAATCAGACCCGGATTTCCTGGCCAAAGAATGATGTCCTTCAGAGCCAGAAACGTCCATTAGTGACCATAAACGGTCAATTTGAAACTCATCGTTCATGACAAAACAGTCACATAAAATATCCGTAAACAAATCAATGCATATGCAGAAAGCTACTAGGCACAATAGTTATGAGATAGTTCAACGACTTTCGGACAAACGTCAGAGCAGGAATGATGTGTAAATGAATTTTGATAATGAAAAGTGACTGTAATAGCTATAATTAATTAAGTTTGAAGGCAAATCATATATCAGGTATGAAGGCTAAATTCCAATAAGCAAAAATGTCAGGACTTCGTTCGTGCTTAACTGCACTAAGCATTTCAACAAGACACTGTAGCATATTTATAGGCAGCAAACGCTGGACAAATCATTTTTTTGTAGTTATTTCTGCACTTTCACAACTGGGGTTGTTTTGCTCCTCTTTCAACTGTAAAGAGGATCTTCCATGTAACATCTGTCTTCAATGGTTGGATGCTTCCAAGACCATTAAAAACTGCAATAGGATATAGGACCCAGTTCATTTGGCTTGCTGGTCACACTCAGTTTGCTATGAAATCTGAGATTTCTCACCTTTCATTTCTCACCTTTCATTTCTCCCAAACTGTGTAGTTCTGTCAACAGTGCTTGCCTCTCTTGCTCTCACCACCATCCATATTATCTTCTGATGCTATAGTATCCTTTTATGATGTATCCTTTTATGCTGTCCTACTTTAATCCAAGACATAAGAAGCAACCGAACAAAACAAACCGATACAATGAGACGGCTCCAAAAAAGTCAGGTCTACCAACAAAATGACATTCATTTATCAAGCACGGTTCTAGTCTAAGAAATTATCAGAGAAAAGATTATGTTGGATAATAATAGGTCTGGGGAATCAGAACTGATTGTAAAGATCGCTTGGTCAGCATTCAATGCTTTATAAACTATAGGCCTAAGCCCCAATTTGACAAGGATTCTCAGTTTAGCAGAAAGCCACTCAACTCAAGCCAGTGCTATAGGATGACCCAAATAAGCCATAGCTGCAATCAGCAAAACTCTGCTGATGTAGGCCTATTCATGCCAGTAACAAATTAACAACAGCCTACTGGGTCCCTGGCCCATTGTAGGCCCTACCGTAACAGTGTTCTGCACCTATTGATACAGAAAGCCAACATTTATTCCCAAATGACAGTTTAAAATGTTCTTTCTAACTAACACGTGAATTAGCAGGTGCCCGGCGCTTGGCTTTACAGTGCGCTTTGGAAATCTCGAGACTATGATTAACTCTGAGAATTAGCATTTACCCTAACAGTTGCTGTACATGTAGACAGAGTGGTTAAACTTGCAAAGCATAGATCTTAGAAGTAGTTTGCTCTGGCAATGCTAAATTGTAGCAATTACAGTTATAAATTAGATCTATATTGTCAATATCAACAATATTCAGATGTATCTGTTATGCTAATCTCCTTTTAGTTAAAGAACCAAAAAGCGAGATGGAAAGGATGATTTTGGGACCGCTCGTTAATAAGCTCTATATTGTAGGCCCTACCGTATCAAATCAAAGTAGTAAGACTCAAAGTCTGCAAGAATCATCAAGTCTGCTGCTTCATCAGTTTCAGGGCAAAATCATACTCCGTGGAAAAGACAAAGAGACGTCCTGGTGGCAATCTTTGGTTTTCCTGGTCATGGGATGGTGCAGGAGCAGAACTAGAAAAGGAAAGCAAGAGATATTTTCCCAATGCAATATATTATAGTAGCACTCCAGTCTTAGTTTGGTGTGTCATTTTGCAGTGTCACTCGAAAACTGCAAGAAGAACTGGGCAAAGAATTGTGTGAGAACGACAGACAATTCACAGGGATAACTGACCAGTTCACAGGGATAACTGACCAGTTCCAGAGTTTGTTCCGACATTAGCTACTTAAGAAGCAGTCGTAGGATCTGGGAAGAGGAGAATCAAGACAGGCTATAAACAAAGCTATAAAGAATGATACAGACCTGTATAAAGAAGAATTAATAGATCTTGGTGGTTGGATAGTGAATAACGGACAAATCGCCTTGACATTTTATCCTCTGATCACCTTGACCTCTTTGTTCCATGTGTCTGGACAACAATGGCCCAGCCTATCCTAGCTTTCCAAGGAGAGGTCCTTCTCTGAGGGATTCACTTCCCTTTGTCTTCTCTCTACCTTTCTCTCTGCAAGTGTTTCTACATCTTTCTCCCATCTCACAACGTATCTCTTCTCTCGGGGTATTTGCTCTGGGAGCGCTTCTGAAGAGCACAGCTGTGAGTAGCGCTTTATAAATTCGCAAATACAATACAATACAAAATCAATGCAAGAGGGCTGAGAGGGAAACAATGCAAGGAAGTTATTGATCAATAATAGAATCATTGGACTTACAAAGTGGATCGTCCACACGTGTGATCTGGATCGTAAATTCTATCTCAGGCTGACTCTCAAAGTCCAGTTTTTCGCCTGTACGTAGATGCGCCGATCCTGTAACTGGATTGATTTCCATTTGCTTTGGAGCGGGCTCCTTAAACGCAAACACCTCGTAATAGTTATTCTCCAAATCCAAGAGCTCTCCAGTCTTAGTCTCGGCCACTTCTATCACTCTTGGAGCTCGTACTTCTCTCTTGGCTCGATCATTCCTTGCTGGTATGTCTTTTCTCGATTGTCTGCCTTCAATATTGACATACACTACAGCTGTGTCGCTTCTCTTACCACCTTCATCCACCGCATAAACAGTCAGCTTGTACCTGGTAAATTGTAGCTCTTTTCCATTCTTTCGAAGGTAAATTGTACCATTACTAGGACTTATACCAAAATCACTGCAGTCTTCCATTCTGTATTCCACTGGACTTCTGTCTGCATCGAATGCACTCACTTGGACGACGCCCCATCCCTCTACACTTTCATCTAGAACACTTGCAGTGTAGACCAGTTTTTCCATTTCAGGAGAGTTGTCGTTAACGTTGTCGACTGATATCCATATTCGTGCCACGGCCGGTTCATCCATCAAGTTCCTCGTTGTTGCCACAACTGTAACCAGAAACTGTGATTCCTTTTCAAAGTCCAGAGGAGCGAGAGTGCGGAGAACCGGTCTACATCCGTACTCCTGTTTCAACTCAAACAGTTCGTGAGGACCTGAGACAATAGCATACCACACAAACGCAGCGACGTCTGCTGCGATTGTAGCGCCTAGGTCGTCCAATCCTTGAACTAAGCTGTGCAGTGGAACATTTTCAGACACATGTCCCACGTAGACTTGCTGTGAAAACTGAAGCAACTGGCTTCCATTCCGAATGTTGACGACCATGTCATCTCTCCAGGTGTTCCAGCCAAAGTGACTGAAAACACTCATCCTGAATTCCTCGTTTAAGTTTGACGACAAATCTGCCGCCGTAACGACGTCTCCGTTGTTGAGAACTGCAAAATAATCGGTGGCATTAAATCCTCGCCGGTTCCAATGGGAACCCAGAACCGTCAGACTGAACCTCTGTCCGAGGAACGGTACCGATGTAACAAAATATCCTGGAAAACAGTCATGAGGTACAATCAGTCGATGCAGAGCACGGAAATTCTTTCCATCAGAGTCAGCATCAAAATGCCATGCACGGATCATTTGCACCGGGAACCATAACCGGGTAAGGCAGACCGAAAGGCATAGAAACCAAACAAGAAACTCCTGTGACGACATTCTGACAATCAGTCCATCCACTCTGCCATGCCAATGTAATCTACAAGTTACAACTGTTGACCGTACGTACGCATGGATCTGTAAAACAACTTAAAAAGTGGACCAGCAACGATTATGCCTATAGACCGCCAAACGGTGGAATGCAGATCAGTCCATTAATGCCCCCAACATTTCTATGGGCATCATCGTCAGCTGCACAGCCACCCATACCCCACCCATACACCATTTACATCATAAACGTGCACTTCCTGGAAGCACTGTCGCGTCTATATGTTTTTGACCTGCAGGTATATATATATAGAGAGATCGAGTCGACCACCGAGACACACACGCACGCATAAAGTAAACGACTCGATCGTGTCTATAGACGCCGAATGGTTCGTCTGATACCCTTTAATATCATCGACGAACGCAGTATACCGCAGACGACCGCGCCGCACCACACGCAGAGGCAACGCAACCAATGAGCGAGTAATTTCCCATCCTTCCAAAGCCGAATCGGTCCATCGGTCGCTTGCTTGCCTGGTGGTCAGTTGGTCGGTAGAGCGCTTCCCAGCCGCCCAATAATAAGACAGATGCCGCCGCCGCCGGACTGGGAACCGCCGCCGTCGTCCTTGTATCGTCCTCCGCCGTGTCTTCGCCTGCGGGTCACCGGGCCCTGGGCCGCATCGGACGCGGTCGATTAAGACCCTTCAGACCGGAGACTATCGGCGACTTAACGCAGGGAAAGCGCTGGACAATAGAGGATGGAGGAATCCGTTGTGGAACAGTGGAAGGCAAGGCGAATGGACGATATGCCGCACTCAAGGAAGAATTAGGCCTAAATGGAAAAGTGCACGTAGCAATAGCATTATTTGGTAGATTACGCCTGTAGGTTAGGTCTGCTTCCAATATTATGGCCTACGTGCAGTGCTGTAGGTAGGCCTGCATATTCAATTAGCCAGTCTAGTCCGTAATAATAGTCCCAGGTCTAGACTATTCATATATGTTTAGGCCTATCCCAAATTCTTCCTTAAAATCAACAGTTTCATCTTGGTTTCATCTGTAGGCCTATCCCAGTTCACTTTTATTATCAACATGTTCTGTCATCAATAATCATCCCACTTCCTGTTCAACAAACTTGCAAAGTAACAACATTTTCGTCTTTCACTCCACTCCTTTTATAAGATAGGCCTACAAGGCTACAAGCATTTTCTTCGGTCGACGGTCTCTGAATAATTTCGAAACGGCGACTACACAATAATTAAACAACCTAACGTACAGGATTGGATTATCCCATGTAGGCCTATTTATTCTAAACAGTAGGCCTAAACAGGAAAATTGCATAATTATTAACTTTCATCGAGAGCCATCTATAGGGCTAGACAGGGCTGAAAGTGAGCCGGGTCAGTCCGGGTCTGTGACCTGGCATTGATTTTCACGACCTGCCTTTGCCGGGTCTCAGCCAGGTCGCTAGTTTAAGCAAGAATTTTGTATTTTTTGATAGTTTTACTTATTAAAACATTGTATCAGATAGGCTAATCTTGGCACAAACGTTTAGGTCATAAAGGGTGATAGGCCTATACTCTTTCTTTGCAACGCAAACTTGCTTACTACATTAGGCTATAGGCCTAGTTAGCGTTTCGGATCTCGATCGTATTTGCGCATTGTGACGAGTTTTGTGAAGCAGTTTTGCTCTAGTTAGTATTAGGCCTATTTCCAATTTCAAACTTAGAAAAGTCTCCGACTCTCCGTTTAAGAAATGTCAACGAGATGCAAAAGAATCAGCAATTACAGGTAATGGTCAAAACCTAAAATGTCTCGATTTTCCTGTGATGAGCAAAGGAACATTAATTTTCATAAGTCGTCTCCGCGTTTTTCAGCCTTTAGTCGTGGATCGCAGTGTATAGCAAATGCAGCAGTTGTTATCGTTCACGATGTAGGCCTAGGCCATATCTAGTCGTCTTTGTAACAATGGAAGAAATCCTAAGGTATCTTCAAGTAAGACCTATAACGTATGTTCTCATTCTATTCTTCAGTTATTTATTTTGACCCCTACAAAGAGGTATGGGCCAAATGTGTGGTCGTGTGTGCCTTCAATGTATACGACATGCATATTCACTGGGAAATTTGCATGGCTGCTTCCCAGCAATTACATTAGCTAACCACAACTACACATTATTCACTCACCCGCAACATTATTTTATTGGGCAATATTTTTTATCTACAATCAAACGGCATTTTCTAACACCATGAATATCGGTTTTCTCACACGTAGGCCTTCAGGCTTTTATGTATAGTCAAATATTGTAACAAATGGTGATGGCTTGGGTTCTTTTATATCCAAATCCTCGTTGAAAATGTGAGGTAAACAAGAGTCAAAAATGTACTCCATTTTGGCATCAAATCCTCAAAATTTCGTTAGACCCCCAACTCGTTAGTGGCTTCTTGTCCTCGGCAATCGCCACTTTCGCACTTTCCGCGTTCGCCGACTATTCGCAAAGCCATATATTGAGCGACCCGGCTACTTTTTCAAACCACTTTCAGCACTGGGGCTAGACCTTGAGCAAGTCCTTCAGTCACAATTGCTCGTGGCGCATCGGCGTGTAAACTCCGACACACCTCCGCGCTGTAGTCGGGACCGCTTCTGATCGAGTAGTAGGAGACCAGAAGGGGCGGTATAGAAATGTGTGAATAAATAAAATAAAAATAGATAGCTGTAGTCCTATAGGCCTAAGGGCCTAGATGTCCATCATCTGGTTTGAGTGCTGGACCAAACGTCACTCGACTCACAGACCGCAATTTAATATATTACATCACGCAGCGAGTTCGGCTCCTCTTTATGTCACGGACCCTCTTTCAATCGATCACGCGTCAAGAAGCGTGATTTATTAATGTCACGAAAATTAATATCGAATACACTTAGGCCTAGATATCATCTGCCACTAATCGTCTTTCACGTGGCTGGGGGTTCATCTTACATCAAGGCACTCTGCGCCAATGAAGAGTAATTGAATATCGCAGGTCACGTCGTGTAACACGAAGCAGTCTTGTTATTAGGCTTACTCATGAGAAAGAGAGGAATCCCAAAGTGGTCTTATAGGCATACTTAGCCTTCTCTTCTATTGAAAGGTCGACATTAGAAGATATAGAATTTCTGACTCGGTGCACTGCTAGTAAAACATAATATTATGGCCTATAGACAGAACGACCTGCTGCTTGAATTACTTTGGAATCCAGTTTATATAAGTACGCAACCGTAAGCTGGGCTGACATAAACAAATCAGTCTGGCATTTGCCAAAGTAACACTTATAGAGAGTGCAGTGCATGCCTCTCTTCATTGCATGCATGGCCCTGCTTCAACGGCCCTGTCATTCATTCCGATGATTCACGTTTGGCTCATATACCAACGACTGCTCTTTACCTTCTCCTTCCAGTCAATCCAGTGTTAACCTTGCTGGCACAGTTCTAACACTAGTACTGTCACAACACTTGGGTTTAGACGTCAAGTTATCAAGCTCACATATAAACGTAGGCAAATCGTGTTTCAATCATATTATATCCATCACATACTCACATAAGGTCTTCTCCAACCTAGGAATGTTGCAGACAGTAATTTACTTTCTTGTCTGCTCTCGTCCCGATCAGGGGCGTAACTTTGGTCGAAAAACGGGGGGGGGGGGGTACAAATTTATTT
>JAQFXW010000877.1:0-16622 GCA_034693945.1 Dendrobaena attemsi
TGAGTGGTCCAAGTCAAGTGTTGGTCTAGATGAACACCCAAGAACTTGATCGAGATAACTTGAGGAATTTTGAAATTTTCAATTTGGATTGGGTCTTGTGCTGAGGGACATTTCTTTCTATGTGAGCGAAACAGGATATAAGTAGTTTTACATATGTTTAAAGATAGCTTATTGCTTCTAAACCAATTAGTGATTTTTATTAATTCCTCATTAGCTGTCTGCAGTAGCTTGTCATAATTTTTATGAGAAAAAAATACATTGGAATCATCGGCAAAGAGAATAAAATTAGCAAGATCTAAGGTATTGGGAAGGTCATTAAAAAATAGCAGGAAGAGGAGTGGACCAAGTATAAATCCCTGGGGAATGAAAAATGTGATTGCTGGAAAAGTGGTCCCCCGTCAGACAACAAGTTGTTTCCTATTGGTGAGACAATTCCTAAACCAGGATAAGTTAATACCACAAATGCCAATGTTATCAAGTTTGGATAGCAATATACTGTGATCTACCATATCAAAAGCCTTAGGAATGCCGAGGAAGATACCTATAGAAAATTCATTATTTTCTATGACCGAGGAGATGTTATCTTTGATGGATAAAAGAGCCATAGAGGTGGAGTGACCAGATTGGAATCCATGCTGTGAGGGGTAGAGAATTTTCATCATAGTGACATAGTCGTATAATCTAACATACATCAGTTTTTCAAGAAGTTTCGAGAAGTAGGGAAGGATTGAGATAGGTCTATAGTTGGTAATAACAATGCCTTGTTTGAATATCGGAATTATTTTGGCAAGTTTAAGAGCAGATGGTACTATGCCAGTAGAGGAGGAATTAAATATAGCAGACAAGGGAGACGCCACATGTTTGATAACAGAGAGCATGATGGAAGGATTAATTTAATCTAGGCCAGCACTGTGAGTAGTTTTCATAGAGAGAGTGACTAATGGAGATCAATTCCTCAGTATTAGTAGGAATGACTGCAAAGGAATTAGGCCTCGAACTGTTTAGGTACATGTCGAATGAGCTATTGGAGGAGGGCAGTTTATCAATGAAGGATTGAGCAAGAACGGTGAAATAGTTGTTACATTTCTCAGCTAGTATACTAGGATCAGATATTTTAACTCCGTTAATGCAAAGGGTATCAATATTATTATCAGCATTATTGACATTAATTATAGATTTGATGACACGCCAAGTTCTTTTGAGGTCGTTGTTGTATTTCAGAAATTCTGATTCATAGTAATTTTGTTCAGTTTTTATTCTTTTGTTGTGAAATCCGGGATAATGAACTTCTTAGCTAATTGATATAATAGGCAAGCGCACTATTTCACGGAAAGGACTAGTATCGGGGTGCATGTATTTCATACACATAAATAGGCTACATTCGTCGCAACTGTGTCGTGGGCTGTGATTGGCCCACCGCGACTGCTGTCAGTAGGGGCGACTATATATGATAGAGGCTACACCTAATCAATGATGCAGTACTTATAAATTTACTTTTTAAAATTATTTAGCGCAACTGCATATCTGCGTATTTAGCGCAATTCCTGCATATTACTGCATCTGCATATTTAGCGCAATTACATATCTATATATAACCGGCGTACTTATAATTATTGGAGTGCTACTACTTATAATTATTTAGCGCAATTACATATCTGCTTCAAAATTAAGCAGTCATTAATCATGTTTGACACGTATTTTACCAACGGGGTGTGTGTAATTATAGGCTTAATCCGTAATCCTGTTTCACACGCAGGCTGTTGACTCCAAATATACTCTGCGCTCTGTTTCTGTCCCCTGATAAGAGCGAACTTCCGCCGCTAGGGCCGAGCCAATTACAGCACAGGACACATTGTCGACTGATGCGTATGAAATACACGCACCCCGATACTAATAGATCGCCTCTAGTTCTAGTATTGAATTGCTATGTCATAGATTGATAGAGTGATGGTAGCCTGAAAATCATGCAGAATGACAGCAGTTTTCCGTTTGCGTGGTCGCGGGATGAAAACTCGCGAGACCTAGCAGGCCTATGATAAACTGGCGCTATATAAATACATTAGGAACAGCGAGGTGCCTAGTTCTACTAAACCACTACACACCTATTTTGTGTTTCTTCTGCCAAAAGGGACTGCTGGATATAACTCTGCCAAACACCATGCGTTAGACCCTATAACCTGACACATAGCAAACAGGCCTATTCTAACCTGGCGCTATATAAATACATGAGGAACAGTGAGGGCCTATTTCTACTAAACCATTTCACAAATATTTTATGTATTTCATACCAAAGAAAGACTGCTGGAGTACTTATAACTCTGCCAAACACCATGCATTAGACCATATAATAGCCTAATGCATAGAAAATATGCTAGATTGGGGCTATATAAATTCACCAGGAACATTTTTGGCACCCTATTTTTACTAAACTGACATGTCTTGACTTATATTTATCAGAGAAACCTAACGACTTATGGATTAGTACAGTTATCAGTCTTCTTGTAGTAATATGAAATACATTGCATAATACCTAAAATTAAATACCCAGTGTAAGATGGGTATAAAAAAATTTATTCCCCGCTAAAGGGGTTAACTGTGAAGGATCTCACCCCATCAATTCATTGCAAAATGAAGATAGTCGAAGCCATGTACGGTCGTTACAGAAAAATTGATTACCTTTACCATTTACCTTAATTCATCATAGCTGAGTTACCTTGATAAAATTGATAATAATGATGAGAACTACATCGCCTGCCATGTATTAAAACTGCGACTGCTACTCTGTAACGTAGGTACGTTTATCGCAATGGACATCAACACGCGACGTCTGATGGACACCGGTCGAGTGGACGTTCAGAAGACGGTGCGTCGAATCCGAACACAGCGTGCCTACAGCATCCAGATGCCGGACCAGTACGTCTTCTGTCACATGGCGCTCATCGAATACGCTCAGCAGCAGGGCATTCTCGGAGAAGTCGAATTCGACTGCTTCAATGACAGCAGCAGTGAAAGTGACTAGAAACCACCGTTAATAAATCTGCTAGAGGCACAGAAACAGGCATTTAGTTGCGGTATGACGTCTTATGGTCCGGAACATTATGCTATCGTCAGGCTGCCAGCAATATAGTCCTTGTAACCACCGTCGTATTTTTGGTAGCCCCCTTTCGTACGGCATCGGCCGTGCCTTTGATGCCCCCAAATGACCACTTGACAATGTTTTTCTGAATCTCTGTCGTTCGCAGTGTCGGTCCTTGTTGGCACAATTCAGTGCCTGCGTTGTTTTGCTCCGACTGTGGCAACGAGACCACTCTAGGGATTGCTTTCGCTGTATATGGCTGCTTCCGTAGACATTTGACACGTATATATATATGTAATTTATATATAGTTATAATACCACCCTTGTTTAGTTGTATATAATATATATTTGAATATATACAAGGCCTTTTTACGGATACTGTTGGTTGATTATGTTGAATTACAAAATTTGTGTGCTGATATCTACATAAAATGTTCCTATATGTCACACATTACATATAGGTGTATGTATGTATATGTACAATTGTACATGTATGATGTATATTATATATACGAGTAGTCGAGTACTGGGTTGTAGAGTCCTTTCCTACAGCCCCAAAATCCTTTATGTTGACCTGTTCTAAGCTTTTATGCAAAGATAGCATTGGAAAAGTAATGATCGACGTTATAATGTATAGTATTGTTGGAGGATGAAAATGCTGTATTTTCACAGATGGAATCAGAGAACAGATGGAAATACTGGTAAAGGATGAGAAGGAATGATGCTTAGAAGAATTGAGAAATTACAGAATCCAAGTCCATATTATAAGATTGTTAGGCTGAGCTGTTGATGCCAGAAAGGCTTGCCATTGCTATGTAGTTTGTTGTACTGTTGCATAGGTCTCTTTGCATTACCATGCCTGTCGTTAGCCATACAACTTAGATTACAGTAAAATCTAGTTCTAAACTATCCTCAATTTCTATCCGCATTTACATTTGTTTTGGGGAAAAATTGGGTACCCAATTGTACGTTGGTACAACTTTTATCTTGGAATACATAAAAATATAATTTTGATATTTAAGGTAGTTAGGAACTAATTATATTTGATGGTTCACTGTATGTTATTCCTTGCAAGTATGGCAGCCAAGTGTTGATGCAATTTTCTGCTTAGCATTTTGACAGACACAAGTTGCATATAACTATGAGTGTCCACTTTGGGTTGTATTTCATATATATTACTTGGGCGAATCATGTGTCACTATCTGACTGTCACATGTTGGCACAACATGTTGTTCAGCCATTTTATATTTGTTATTTATGGCCATTGGATATCTATTTCGGATTTGTAAGGATTTGATCATCCTGTATTTTGTTGCATGTGCTTTCTGCTTTTTTCTCTAAACTCAGCGGCGACTAGAGATGGGTTGAAATCAAAGATTATAACTATTATTCTTAAAAAGTTTAATTTATATTCGCAAGCTATATATTTTGTACAGGTTTGTTTGGGGATAGGTTACGCATTCCTCTCTCTTCAGACTTCAGCATGGGACTCCTATGTTCACTTCATAGCTGCAATGGAGAATTCTACAAAGTTACTAAGTGTCTTATTAAATTAAATTATGTATTCCTTCATTATAATTATGTGCTTTGATATTTTTAGTCCAGGCATATCATCAGCTTTCTACTTCTTGCTGTATGAGAGATCCATTTGCTCATTTGTAACTTTATTAAGAAACCTCTCAACTCTGCCTACCTGTCGATTACAGACCCATTTAAATTTGACTTTTTTTACACAGCATTCCTACAGCAAGTCGAAATGTCATGCAATTAAGAATCGTTGGCAAACTTGACTATCTTCCAACTCTCTAACCTCACAAATGTCAGTGTTAAAACTGTTACTTTCATTCTACAGAATCTTGCTGTTTGTAATGACTTCATGTGTTTATAAACTCCTCAGCCCAAATTTCTACTATGGCAACTCTACAACAAATGTTGAATTGCTTAGATCTTTTTTATAACTGGGTGGTTCCCCTTGTTGAGTTAGCTAATGCTGACAAATTGACCAAACACCGTGCTTTTGCTGTAGTCAGTCTCTTACTTAGAAATGAATTCCCACCTGATATTCGGAATAACATGTTGATGCATTTTCACCTACTTCTTTAAAAAGCTTGAAAATGTTTCTTTTTACATGAGCCTTTTATGCTGAAAGCACTTCTCAATAGTTTCTGCTGTGAGGAGTGCTTTTCAAATGTTTACATTACATTACAAAGTTATTATAAGATGCTGTTCATAATGAGAGTCATTCGAGAGGCCGTGGAGCATTGGATACGAGCTGGCACGGAGTGCAGACCGATCGAGTTCAATACCGGAGTCAGGAACGAATGCCCCTCAGGAGAACTCATCCTTCATTCGCTAGACTGCGTTGTAACTTGTAAATAGAGATGTAGGTTGCATGTAGCGCCCAGCGTGGCTGCCATAGGTTAAATTCGACTCCTGTAATAACCTGTACCGTGCATTCTACTATGTCTGTAATCATAATGCGGTGTGTCATTGTGAGCATTAATAAACGAAAATATTATTATATTATGACCGAAGTACCAACACAGACAGATGGAATAATTGATAGCCCCTTCATCTATACCCCGTAGTCGATCGTGGATCCGGCCAAGTCGAGTTAGTCGTAATGCCATCGACTTCGACAATATTTCTCTCGCTGTGTTCCGTGTCATCGTCATACGCGATGTAGTGATATAGGACTAATATTAGGTATAAATGCACAACTTCCATATTCCTCTGTGCTCAAGTTCAGACAACGTAATTGCACAGAATGGCCGTGGAAGTGTGGAAGCTTTAGTCATAAGTTTAGACAGTTTATGGGACTGAACAGAAATTGTAGCAGTAGGCCTATTATCGGCAAGTTTTAATGTCTGGACGTTTTAACGGGATTGACTTTGTACTCCAATGTGTGGCAGCATTTTGGTCTGCTGTATTGTGAATTTGCAAGTAACTTAGACTATAATTATATGACTAAATCCTTAAGTGCGTTTAATTATAAGCTACTGTAAATTATTTTGTGCTGTCGGCACTACCCTACTTGATGAAATTGACGGCGGAAGTGCAAGTGGCTACTAAAATTAATATTTAAATGACAGAATTGGTTTGATTTCCAGAGTTTAATGACAGCGCATGACAATAATAGAGGCCGTTGCCGTCGACAAAATCTACTCGGCATAATAATATACACGTCGTATGCCTACAGGCTTTTGACAGTATTATTAGACATTCAGTTATAGTTCTATGTATTTTTTTACCAACAATCCATTAGTCCAAGTCGATCTTAGATTTGTCAAGTCAATCGAGTCGTAGGTCGGCGAAGTCGATCGTCGGCAGAGCCAAGTCAATCGTGGCATGACGGCCGCCTAATCAACAAGGCTGACGAGGCTGAAGTCTAGGGGCCCACCAATGCCTAGGGCTCACCAATGGCAATACTATTTGACTTTGATATGGTATAACAGAAAAATTAATGTTGTTATTTGAATTTGGATAATAATATTAGATAAATCGCAATTCAATTCAATTAACTTTTATTGTAATCATCTCATGGGAGAGATAAGTCCATTATTTGTTTCTTCAGCTTTAAGGCCATTTTGTAAATTGTACAAAGGGGGAGCATGAAAGTCGGGGTGGTTTGTCGTGTTGAGGGGCCCTCAGAAGCTTGAAGCGTAGGGGCCCTGCCATGGCTAATACGGCTCTGGTATTGACGGTGCATTGTAATTGTTTTCTCCTGAATAGCTGGATAAAATGAGAGTATAAAAACTGGGGTCTGACCAACAGCAATCCTTCTTTACGATGTGTAGGCCAGTGCAGTTAATTGGCCATTGGTTGTTTATTATGTTTATTGCCAACTTTATTATGACGGCTATTGTCACCAATTACTCTTTTACTCAGTTTGACTTCAGATAGATCAACAATAAACTTTTTAGAGATATGTTGAAATATAATTCTCATCTGGACTGTGGCTTGTAGATATTGATTTTTTTCTGTTAATTGACTTCAATTTTTGTTTGCAATGCATACTTATTCTAGTTGAGAATTTGAGAAAAATGTGAAATTAAGATTCATTCTACAGTAGATATATTTTACTCATTAATTTAAGTCATTTTTGTAGAATCGCTAATTATAGGGTTGTGATTATAAAGTTGTCAGTTACATATAAAGTTTTGTGAATTGTGACTATACAAGTTCCAGGTGTTACGTTATGAAACGTTACATGGGTGGGTGTGGAACGTTATGTAACACTTTCACCAATATTGTATAGCTAAGTTTAAATGTTACTTTAAACAACTGCATGTTGAGGTTCAATTCAGATGCAACGATGGTTCATTTTGGATTACCAATAAAATGAAAAGTGTTAAGAATTTCTTTACATTTCTACCTGGTTATACAGGGCTCAACTGATTGGGTCAGTTTAATCCCCAACTCGGTCCACTTTGCTGCGGTTGTGACATATTTTTCTGTTGACTTTGCGTGCGATGATTCACCGGTGTATATATTTGCAATCACTCTAACGACTTATTGTTTCTGTGGTTGCTCTTTATCTTTTAAATGCAGCGCTGTAACTGTTCTATGGTCAACTATTAATTTATTTTTATTAACTGAGACTCAACTGTTCAGATGTTTTTATGATGATCTTTAGAGACTTGTATATACAAAGATCAACCTAAGTTTCTGAATGATTTTAGCCAAGATCGTAGAAATACTTTGCTGTTCTGAATGAGATGCTAGTGGGCACCAGTGAAATTACACCACAGTCAATCTAGACGTGAACTCCTGGCCATCTATTGCAGTGTTTCTTAACCTTTTGAGACTCAAAAGACTGCATATAGATTTTGTCTTGGACACCAACCACCGCTGAAATTGTACCGCTGGTGATGGTAACGATTCGAGCCTATTGATTCGAGCCTATCAATTTATAAAATTTATATAACAAAATATACTAAATTTAATTAAGTATCTTATCTCGTTTCTATTAGTTTGAATAAATGTTTAAACTTGTGAGTTAAAGAGTATGATTCTTTTCTAAATTTATGTCTGAATACAAGGTTGCTTTGTTGTAGGCGTTACAAGCGGACTACCTGGCTGAGGGTCGCGGACCAGTAGTGGTCTGCTGAAGGGTGAGAACTGCTGAGATATTGAATGCCATGCCATTTGATCTGTCCTGCTTCATATAAGGATTGGCTTAGAACTACCATTGGAGGTTTTAGAACAGCGCTTGTGTACTAAAATATTTGGTGAAAGGGTTAAACAAGTATTTCCCATTGTTGGCTCTGTATATGCAGTCAAACGATTCTTCAACTTTTAGAATGCACTTCTGAAGAACTTACGTTGAGGCACGTAACATCGATGTTACCGAAACCATAATTACACCTAACCCAGAATCTTTCTTAACCCTTCTGTAATGTGTCGCTGAACTATTTAAAGGATCTGTATTTCCTCTCCCATTAGGCTTAGATTCATACAGTAGCATTATGCAGTTTGGAGCAAAACGTGTCTTTCGTATCTTAGATAGTTGACTTGAACTTGAATTTCATCAATTTCATGTCATGTACATTGTATTATTTAAGTACTTATATAGCGCCTCTCATAGCACGTGTGCGACTAAGACACTTGCGTGACCTCATGCAATAACCATGACACATCTGTAGTGTTCCAAGTATGATTCTTCCAACTGTTTTAAGTGTCTTCAAGTTGTAGATGTTGTCTATATGACTAAACTATTTCTACTTAGTAGTTGTTATTCACTCAGTCTCTTGTTGATGTTTTTCAAGTTCATGGTACTTTGACTGATGAATATTTTGCAAGAAATGGGCATCCAAGTATGCGATCTGAATAGGGAATGTAATCTTGGGATCCCAGACCTCTTTTGAAATCGATAATCTCGGGATTGACAAACTTGGAATCCCAAGATTGACTAACAGGGAATTTCCGGGTTTACAAATTCGAATTAATGCTTACAATCACGGGTACTTGAGCCACAGTATGAGAATTATTCTTCTGTGGTAAGTAGATGCGGACAGACTATGCATAAGCCTAGCGAGCTAATTCTGAATATAACTAAAGAGGCTATATTTCTACTAAAGCATGAAAGGCTAGCTTTCTCAAGCTGGGGTCACTCAGTGAGTCATTTCAGTCGCTGCAATGGTTGTCTGGTGTTCTGTGGTCTAATTTATAATCCAGGATTGACAGAATGCTCTGGGATTACATTCTCTAGATCTGATGATGTGCTAAATTCGGATAATGAACATGTTGTATGCTTTTGCTTAGACTGTATACTAATAACCGTTATTATTGTATTCTTGGTTGCAAGTCTTGTCTTCTTCCATGATTGCAGAGGATGTTCTAATATAAATTTGTGTGCGGAGCAATGCATGCCCTCCAGGCCTAATAAGTTACAGTGTAATAGTGTTCCTACAATTCAAACACTGGCATGTACTTGTAAGCTGTATATTGTTCAGAGATTTATTTACATAATAGTGTGCACTCTATATGTATTTGTTTATATGCTTTAATGCATATGTTTGTATATATTATGTATATATACATGTATTTTTATTATGTCAATGTCAGACTTTATCGACACACAGAACTAAATCTTAGTAGTTTTGTCAGATTTTAGGCTGACCTTAACTTTAAATTCCCTAAATTGTGAGACCACGTTCAGGCATCTTCGCGTGGGGCACCAAGCTACCAAATATGACATGTTTTGGAAACTCTTGAGCGCCGTTATCCAAATATAATTTTCCTGTATTACTGAAGATTTGGTGATTTCAAGTGTGACATTGGTTTTTCAAAAGGAATTCTATCAGAAATAATTATTACAATTAGCATGCGGCATTGGTGTGCAAGAAAGAGCCAAGTGGAAGTGGAAGAGATCTATGACGTCAGTTGCATGCCGTGTCTTATTGTCTGGTTCTCATTTATATTTTTTGAGTTTCGTGCAACACAGTAGCTGATTGGTTCAAGTGTTTGCCTTGCAGTGCAGACAATACGGGATCGAGTCTTCTTAGAGATGGTTGCTGTTTAACTACCTTGGTCAAGTCCTTCACTCACAGTTGCTCAGTACCGTTGATTGGATATTGACACTTAATAGATGCATAATGATAATAATTATGTCAGAAAGTGTAATATAATAATTGTGGAGATCTGAGTGCCATAGTTCTTAAGCAGTCGAAGGAAATCAATACAACAATTCAGAAGCACAACATTACATATGTGTATGTTTTGTGTGGCAAATATTTAATTTTCTGCAGTGCTCAGATTTCTCAGTTTTTGAATGGCTTCAACTATTACTATGGCATTCAACAGGAAATACAAATTTAAATATTCAATTACGTAATAATAGCAGATGTTGCATGAATAGTAATTTTATTTAGAAACAGTGATACTGTAATAGTAACAAGCGTAATGACGTTGTATAGAAAGGCACATCGGGCTATTGTGCATGTTACCCTGATATCTACCACAATTGATGGAGATGGATGGTTACATTTAGGTCTACTAAAAATGTATAAGGCTTTTGTGTATATAAATATTATATATTCTCTAGATATAATTCATCCTATTTACGCCAGAAATTTATTGTAATACGCTTTGTATTGCACGATATAAACAGTTGCAGAAATGGATACAAAATTAGGCAAATAAACTCTTTGTAACATGACCACAGTATGGGATGGTACTTGAAATGAAATCTTTTGGCTAAATATGGCATGTAATGAGTTTCTGGTGTATATGGGGCATAAGTTGTGTATATTCTGTAAGGCAAGTTATATAGGAGAATGGCAGATGTATTAGTATTATGATTATCAAGTTGCCAACCTGTTAAGATGATCAAATACTGATATTGCTAAATGTGTTATGGCTTACGGTGCACTGAATAATACGCGTGCACTGAAGTTTTCACTGAGTGTAATTAATAATGTTTATAACTGTTTTAAAATGTCCATTATTATGGATATAATATTACTAATATTGTTGTTTTTTATTTTGGTCACTTTTATCATTATTTGATGTTCTAACTTATATGGTACTAAACATTCTTATAATACTTTGGCACAGAAAACATAGTGCGACGGGCTATTTTTATTTGTACAGTTATTTAAATATACATATGTTATTGAGTATAAATAATAGTGGACCTACAATACAAACTGCTATTAATAATGTATGCGTGATAGATAGGCAGCTGTTCGATGACGTTATATGCGGAACTTTTTAAGAGGCTGTGTGGACTCGTTTGTGCATCTCAGTTTTCATTCTGCTCAGCACGAATTGGTGTTATGTCCCCCAAAACTATTAAATTAACTCACCATTTGTTAACAAACCATCCAGAAACTACAATGTAGTGATAAATATTGACTTCTTTTAACTCTAGCAGCAAGGCTTATCATATGACATGCACATTCTCAAACAACTTTACATTGATGAATCCACAGAATACTTTAATTAACTTAATTCTAAGAACAGGCTGCCTTTGTTTACCAGTTGCTTTTAGCACATCGTCATCAAAAGTTCTGTAACTGTCTTGATACTTAAATACGTGTATGCATGCACACGTGTGTACATACACGTGTAGCATATTCTTCTGTTTCTGGTAGTTTCAGCTGTCATTTCACATTTGTGGCAGTGACTCTGCATTCTCTGTTAAGTTTGCATAATATGCATATGTTGCATTGAGAAGTATATTTGCTGTTCTGTGATGCATACGCATTTGTGTGCAATCAGTTGACATTGCCCAATCTAGTTCACGATTACGAGACTGAAACTAGGAATCTTGAGCTACTGCAGTTGCTAAGGCTGTCACTTGATCAAAGAGGAAAAACAGTTGTGCGTCTTATCTCAATGTACTAGGAAGTTCTTTGATTTTACGACTAAATGCATTTCATCTGAAGCTGAATTGCATTAGTCTCCAACTAAAGCAATAAGTCGAAGCACGGCTGTTTTTCTGTATTCTAATCCCTGAACAATAAAAACGTGAATAATAGAAACTGTGCAGCTTTTGGTGCAACACTTAAAAAGAGCAACTTATATAATAATAATATCTGTGAATTGTGTTGAACCACGAAATGGAGTTGGAAGTTTTTTGTTGCATGTGTGTAGTGGATGAAGTAAATGTGTTCATGCAATGAGAACCTTCTGTTGACTACCTCTTAATTCTGTTGAACTGCTTTTCTTCTGCTATGCCATTTCTTCAATGCTTTACTGTGAGGCTGTGATAGAAGATGGTCAGTTTCGTATTTCGTGTTTCCTGTGAAGTTTTGTCACCTTTTTTGCCATTTATTCTGTTTTTCAGTGATTATGAGGTACAAGACGATAGATGCACCATCTCACAAGCTTTGTTACTGTTTTAAATTTTTTACTTTTGTGTGTCTGTACTTAATGACTATTGTTCGTATCATTGATCCTGTGGCTACTGTTTCTACATTGGATAATAAGAGTAATTGTGTTTGTTGAGAAGGTGCTTAGTGGTAGCTATAGTTACAGTGTGGTAATTATTGTGTCAGTAATATGATTTTCTTAACTGTAGTTAGTGTTAAGTATTGCTGCACTTCATTTTCTTAGTTTTGTGATTAAATCCTTTTTGCACAGCTCATCCAGTAAAACGTCTTTATTCGATTTTAACTTGTGACAATAGTTGTAGTACCCATAGCTAAAAAAATTTGGCATTATTTGAGTTTTCGTAATTTTATCGGCTGCTCATACTGAAAGGTCAAGGCTATGGGAAGAAAATTAAAACCAGTTTGGTCAACTGTTTATAACATGGGATGGTAGTTCAGAGGTGCTGGTGTTGGAAATACAGACTTCAGACCCTTATCTCGTTCATTGCCAATATCTCCGTCAAACGTGGGCATTTTAAAATAAAACTTCACAGGCAGAAAGGCAACTCCTACATATAACTGCCAAATTTCATCAAAATATCTTAAACAAATCAAAATTATTCAAGTTTTAGTGACATCACCCACTGATTTTTGACGAAGTTTAACAGTTGTTTGCTAATACTTCCGCCAAAATTAAATATATTTTAATGAAATTGTATACTCTTAAAGGTATTCATATTTACATCGATAGGCCAAATTTTATCAAAATATCTCAAGCACAACAATAGTTACAGCACTTTTAGTGAGTCCACCTACTAAATTCTGCTGATTTAAACGTGCAACGCAACAAATGTAACTCAAAAGAAGTGCTGCAACTTTAGTTGCATTTGATATATTTCAATAAAATTTGGTCACTATGTGCAAATATTAGTTGCCTTTAAGCCTGGGAAATTTAATTAAATAATATTTATTTTTGGCGGAAATATTAGCAAAAAACTGTTAAAAACGCTTTTGAACCATCAAAAAACAGTGGGTGACGTCACTAAAAGTGGAATAACGTTTGTTCTGTTTGAAATATTTTGGTGAAATTTGGTAGTTATGTGTAAATATGAATTGCCTTTCAGCTTGTAAAATTTTATTTAAATATTCCTACTTTTGACCGAAATATTAGGAAAAAAGGTAGGGGGTAATTTTTGTTGGCTCACCCTGTATAAAGTGTGTTTACTTTGACATTTATATTGGTGCATAATATCACAGTGTAATTATTATATACTGTGGTAACATGTTTAATTTGCTGTAAAGCCTGCTGTTTGGTATATTGTTGTAATGTACAGTTGCTGTGGGTGCCATGTTGATCGACAATGATGATGCTGTATATACATAATTATACTGGTTACCTGCTGCTCACATCGAATATGCTAGGGGTGCATATAGTTTGAAACTGTAGACTGATTTTTGTGTATTTTATTTGATTTGAATTTAAATGGAATGGAATAGTTCTTACTAGTTTCAGAGTTACAATGGCATCATTGGAGCAGTACTTGCCAAAAAGTTGAATCAGTGTAGGTTAAGATTTCATTTAGATATAATGACCAAGGTACAGTACAATTTCAGTAGCGGTAGTACATCTGTTAAGGATAATGTTTGCGGACAACAGCACAAGCAAGTCGTAATATGAGTCAAACTAAGGAAACAGACTTCTCAAGGAAAACATTTATTTAGAATTTTAGAGAACGGCAATCTAAAGTTCTTATCCATTCAGTCCTATAGCTTTTCAAACAACTTCCAAGTTCTCAAGGACTATCCAAGACATATTTAAACTCATAGCTAACGACATAGCTGTAAAAAAACAGTTTACGTGATACTCGGGTGGCTTTAAATAATGTCATAGATAGCTAGGCCTATACAACACTACCAACAGATCTCTATCTTAACAGATAAAAATAGATTTACAAATTCAAAAATCAAAACTGAATTATTCAACACCAGCCAACATTACTGTATATGAAATCTTTTAAAAACACAAATGAAATGAGTCAAATCACTAAGGAAGTAAATGAACTCAGAGAAAGTGAATAGCTTCCACTGTGTTCATACTTGAAGGAGAAAATGGGAAAGTTTAGTGTATTATTCACAAATTTATATAGCGCCCATTCAAGAAATTACTCGGAGGCACTACCGAACCAGACTCGGCGAAAGAGAACAGTCTTAAAAGAAGCATAAATGGAACCAGAACAGTCTTTTGGTAGTAAACGTAAAGCAAGTGGAAGATTACTAGCCCAGTTAGCTACATCGGGAGCGAGTCGGCCTGTTGTTCCGTCAACCCCGGTTCAAGCCTCGGTGCCGGTGAACACTCGAATATTTAAAAATCTTGGGCTGGCACAGCCTGTGCACGGGGACCTAAATGGCGTGGTGTCCATTCGAACGGGCGAGCGGAGGTGAAGGATCTCACCCGATCAATTCATTGCACATGTAATGAAGAGGGTCGAGGCCACATACCGTCTCTATAGAAAACTTGATTTACGTTTGCCATTCCAAAGTGCAGGACCAGCAATGTAAAAAAAGAGTGATACTGGGCAGTAGAAGTCCGTGACCAAGGGACCAACAGTTCACCATGAGCAGCTGAACAGAGAGCACCTCGGCCCAAATTGGTGCCAACAGAGGTACACAGATCTCTAATGAAGACCATACATGTATTTGAAACCCAGTAAGAAAAATAACCAAAGGGAGAAAAAGAGTCCAAACCAGTGTTTAATCAAACCAGTGTTTAATCAAATTCAGAATTCTACAGAATGCACCTCACCATGAAGTTTCACTGACAGCTGAAAGGAGTTCAAGATCTTATCCCTTGAACATTTATAAGGGTTTTATAGGTCAGACAGGCTTTAAATCACAATTCAGCATTCTACAAAAACAAAATAGGACTCAGAAGTTTCATACACTCAGGAGTCCAAATGTGGGATGTATTGTAAGTGGTATGTGCTAACCTTTTGACTTAAAGATCTGAGATACCCTGGTGGCCGCAAACCTTGTTCTAATTTTACTGGCCAAACTTAAACTTTGGCTTTTGTAGTGTTGCATGGAAACAGTGAACTAATTACAGAACATCAATCACTACATTCCTGTATAAAGATCTTAAATCATAGTCCTACCACATGTGGAACAAAGAACAGAACGAATTGGGAAAGCCGGAAAGTAAGACAATCACGCAAAAAAGACCACAGGTACTAGAATGCTTCATAAGGCAAACACAAACAGCAAAAGGCATCATGAACACATTGACCAGTTGAGCTTGGCAGTGTGATGCGGATAATTTCCTGAACCAAACACTTCCTATTTTTGCAAATGCAAGATGGCCATCCCTGAACGATGGTTTAAAGATTGAGCAAATACTTAAATTTCTCATTCAAAGCATCTGCTAAACAGAATGGAGTCTAAATGATTTAAATAGTCCCTAATCATGGGGCTAATGCATTATTTTACAGAAGGTTTCTTTACTTCGATCTGCTACAATATTTTTACACGTCACGGATTATTTAAGCTTTTGGACTTGTTATAATCTGTGGCTTATAAAAGTCCGACTGTAATTACAATACAGTATAAACCAACTACAAGTGCAAAATCCTGTTACGAGATTGCTTATTTTCAAAACTAACCGTCTCATTAGTGAACACTTGGTCACAAATGAACAACGCGAATTATGCGAATTACGAGGAAAGATCGCCAACACAATGATCAAATTAGTCATCAAGTCACATCAAAGTCTCACTATCCCAAAGAATTTTAAACTACAGTTTTAAGCATTTTATGCAATTATCCATGCTAAGAAAAGTTAAACAAAATGTAAAATGTAACACACAAAATGTATGAAACGTGAAGCAATCAGTAAAAGCCATGAATAAGTTTCTAAACATCAATATCTACATCTCTTCACGCGGACAACAAAACCTGCACCTAAACATTAAATACACAAGAAAAATAAAAATGACTCAAGTGGAAAGCTATCCAGTACAACAAATGGACCAACTAACAACGTGCAATAACACCATGTCTACTCAGCTCCAAATTTCCAGCTCTAAAGCCATAGTCAGACTCTTAGTAGGAAGCTTTGTTTCAACCATCTTGCTATATAATATCGCTACTGCACCTACAAGTTCTCCCACCAATAGTACAGTACAAGTTCTCCTACCAATAGTACAAGTTCTCCTACCAATAGTACAAGTTCTCCT
>JAQFXW010000878.1:0-16618 GCA_034693945.1 Dendrobaena attemsi
CCACGCCGAACCAACGCAAAGCTAACAATGTAACATGTTTCATAAAATTGCTTAATAAAATTAATTGTGTCAAATGAACAACTGTAGAACAATGTAGGCCATCCATGCAACAGACTCTGAGGCAGCAGCAGACGTCTTAACCTTCCAGTAGACCCAATTGAAGGACGCATCATCCGGGGTTCAGAGATCCTGATTTGTGGGGCTGGGTCTAGGTCTGCATGCATTATTACATTTGGCACAGAGCTGGAACACACCCCCTCCTGCACGCAAGCAAGCATACACAAACATGCATTTCTGACGACTCTCTCCTTCCGTGCATACATACTAAATGGATGACCCCGAATTATTTGGCTTGAAGTTCGTAATTGTTTTTGTGTATTACTTTGCGGGCTGTGCTCCATCTTATCTTGAGAACTTGTATATATATATATATTCATTTATTGAAAAATAACGGTTCAGACTGACACACACCACAGTCCGTTAGTGTTTGAAAAAAATGTTCGAAATGGATTGTGAGCATTCGATACAGGACTCGTGGGTTTTGTGTTTTGGTCTGATCCATTCAGGATTGTAGATACAATCCCTCTGCTTCACAGGGTGAACTGTTTGTTCCCCAGATACAGCTTCCACGGTTCAAAACAGCTTCAACTGTCTGGAAATCCATGTGTGATTGTACATGTTGCCTAGCATCCTATGAGCTCCACGATTCCATAAGTCCCTTGAAACCATATTTTTATCCTACTTTTGCCATAGATCAAAGCAACTTTGACAAGGGTCTCTATTATTAAAAGATGGGCTTTATAAATCTGATTATGATTAAGTATTGGAGGTAACCACAAAAATCCATTATTACAAATTTCACGTGCAATATATTCGTACTTTACCATCTTGTATATATTTCTGTTATCACTGATTATGTATAATTGCATACAAATATTAAACTATCAGAAAGTATTTACAATTCTCTTACTGATTTTAATATTTGGTCAGCAGCAGAAATAAGCATATACAGTCAATTGTAATTGTCATTCACAGCCAACTAGAAGCTCCATGCAATGCTCATCTTAGCAGTTTATATGGATTTAAAACATCAATGATTGCCATTTTCTGGTGATCTGCAAAAATACAATGTCTGATCACTAACTAAAGTAACTTCTACCATCGAGTCGTGGACCACTCTAATAAATATATATTGCATAGTCAATTATATATAATTACTGTATATATTTCTGTTACACTAGCGTTTAATGCACAAGGCACACAAAAGTTGTAATAAGGTTGAAATCCAAACGATCAGTCTACTAAGATAGTTAGAGCTAGCATAGCACGAGTAGAAAAATTCTAAGTGTAACCACACACCTAAATGGCACATCGTCGCATGACATAGAAGCATATCAGAAGCAGAAGCCCTGTAACCTAGCGATTGTGTGTTTGAGCCTGCTGAGCAGACTGTGTAAATATTCTGTACAGGATACATTAATACAGATATGATCTGTCGCCAAGCAGTACATATTGTTGGCACCACTGCAAGCTGGAATGTAAATGGTAATCCAGGGCTAAAGTGTTTGTCCTCTGCTGGCTCATGCTTTGGATACAGCTGGAAATTAATGTCTCCAAAATTCTCCTGTCAAACATTTACTTCTGTACTAACATGTCAACAGCATTGTATTGTTTTTCATTAGAGTCTTTATACAGCATCTCTCGTGGTGTGAATTGTTTAGAGGTGCTCCTGACTACAGCTCAGATGGCGAGTCGGAGTTAACACGCCAAAGCACCTAATTTATTATGCCACCCGTCAACATAAGGTCAACATAAGGTCGAGTATAATAATGGGATGAGCCAGAGGGGCTCCTAATGTGACAGCACGAGTCAAAAGTAAAGCCAGTTGTAGAATGTAGAATTACCTTGGTATGTAAAAAGCACTTCAAATTTATTTCTATGAACAAAACCAGACTACTTTGACATTGCAGATGGTGAAATCTTGAATCTCTTCTGAAATTCTTCTTTCCTCTGCAAGCTGAGTCGAATTCGTTCCTGTCGAAGTTTCTCAGCGGACGATGTAATCGGCATAGTCACAGTGGAATTCCGTTTAAATGTTTCTATTGGACTCTCATCTTGCACAGACGCTTCATAAGTTCTATCACAGTTTTTTGCAGTCAATAAATTATTGCTGGGCTGGGTAACAGTTTTGGATTTGAGGGAGGTCCATTGTGGGGGTGGCCCTTTTGATAATAGACTTTCACTGTAGTCATCATCATCTTCCTCGTCCAAATCGCCCATTAAGTCGTCTATTCCTAGCGAAAATGTTGGAACGTCACCTGTAGAAAGTACAGCTAGTGGCTTCTTAACATCTTTACCACTTGCAGAATTCAAAGGCATACTAGTTGGGTTCGTTACGGCGGTTGCATGTCCAAGTTCAGATGTCTGGACATTTTGATTATTTAAAGGGTTTGAGAAAGGCACACTGGTTCGGTTTGTTAAGGGCATTGCAGGTTTTGTACTTGTGTTTATAACAGCGGCGGTGCTGTTGCGAGCTGAATAAAGACTCCGTTTTGACTGAATGGGTTCGGTGCTCTTAGTATTTTTCGATTGCACACATTCAGATTTCACCGGACGCCCTGTTTTGCCTAAAGCTGAATCAAAATCTTCTCTATCATCTTCTCCACCAGAACTTTCCGAAATCTGAACGATTCGCTTTCGCCCAGGCTTAACGGCATCTTTCGTCCGGTTTTCGCTTTGATTCCTGCGCCTCAGCGATCTTTTGTCCTCAAAACTTTCTTCAATGTCTACAAGATTAAAAGGTTTCATCATCAAACGCTATTTCAATCCATTACAGATGGGATAGGTAATTACTACTCAATATCTTTACTTTTATCTATATATTAATTGAAAGAGTCATCATGGGAATCCGAGTTACAGAAGTAGGACAGACTGTATTAACTCCATACAACCCTGTATTAACTGGACTGCCAGCAATTTAACTTTCCCACCAATCGAAAAAGACTTTGTTACTGCTACTAGTGTAACAGAAGCATAAATACGTATTAACCCTTTGAACCCAAGACCTTGAAAATCGTACAGAAATCATACCGCTATAGCAAGATATCGGGTTCAAAGGATTAAAACTACACAAATTTAATTCTGGACATCATTATTATGCATTTATTAAACAAGATTTTCTAATGACCATCTACGTGCAATTTGAGTGAGATACTTTCTCAAAACCCTCGCAGATTAACCCTTTCAGAGTACGCTGGCTGTCAGTGGTGTCAACCCTGTATTACAAGGTGAGTGTCCTAACCAATCAACTACTGAATACCTAAACTTGAGAAATAATACATGATAAAAGTATTAAATACCAAACGTACCGGTAACAAATAACACCAGTATTAAAATAACTTGAATAACCCTAGATGCTTTAAACCGAGCGAATGTTTTCCCAATGGCAACGGCCTCTGTTGCCTTAAGGTGGTATACAAAATGTTTGTAATGAATGAATAAATAGATTGTAAGAAATTAAAACAGGATTCGCTTTTTCTTAACCACCTAAACAAAGGCATAATTATGTCAAAAGTTGCTAGATCCAACAAAACCATGCAACTCTAGGAGAAATCTTACCTTCCTCCTCCTCCTCCTCTTCCTCCTCCACATAACTTTCACCGACACAGAAACTGTCCTCTTCGTAATCATCCTCCATGTTGTCCTCCTCATGTACTTGCGACAAGACATCTGCACGACTGCCAAGACTTCTAATGTCCTTCAGTTTGTATCTTCCCGAACCACCTAGGATGCGAGGACTGCGCACGGATCGCATGTAGACAGCGTGCATGTCAACAGAATCTGTAACCGTAACCATAAGTTTATTGAAACCAAACAAAAAACATGCAGATTTACAGTCGTAAAATGAACCGTAACCATATTAATCTGTCATATAATAGACACAGCAATGGAGAGGTCTGGGACCTGGTGAGGAATTTGAAGATACACCTAGCAAATGGTAGTTCAGGTTATAAGTGTACAAATGTAAGATTATTACAAATTACAATCAGAACAATATTTAGGAAGCACGCCTGGAAATAGATTGATACATGATCGTAGTTGTTACTTGTAAACAACGGAAACCTTACTTTATTCAACAGTCAAGCATATATGGTAACACTATGAGTGTCTTGTTACCATAAATTATTTTATTGTTATTGTAAATAGTGCCTTTAAAATTGCATTTGGAGCCTAAAACTGACACAATACAGTATGATTACAAGTATATTATGAACCGATGATTACAAGTTATTACCGGCAGAGAATCTATTTCTTCTTTCGTAGCAGAGCAATTTTGTGTGAAGTGCTTTGCATTCTTGCCTGGCTATGATTTAAAGCTCAATCAATATAAGCTTAAGAAGTTCAAAGAAATACCATTAGCCAGTGACTGTGAGAGCGCAGTGTTGTCGTTGATGAAACTGTCGTCCATTTGGTCCAAGTCGCTTCCATCTTCATCGTCGCTCGACAGATCACTGCATCCTTCATCTGAAACGTTGGCTTCCTCATCGAGAAAAGCCCTGGCCTTATGACATAACATAACAAAGGTTGGTTATTGCTCTTCAATGATGCCAGTACACCTGCGGTTCTCAACCTGTGGTCCGCGGCCATGCGCCTGGTGGTCCGCGAGGAGGTCTTAGAATTTAAAAAGTTTTAATTGAAAAAAAATTGAAAAATTGTGTGAATTTTTAAACTGTAATGTTCTTCATTCAAAAGGCAAAAATGGAGCCTATATAACTAAATTTAACAGGGAAAGTGAATAATTTGTTGAAATGTCATAATTGTTAAGAGAGTTCATCAACTTTCTAGAGGAATTTTTAGGTTTGCTGGTCGAGAAGTTGTGCAGTGATCCGCGATGTCTGGGAAAATTTTCAAAGTGGTCCATGGGTCCAAAAAGGTTGAGAAACGCTGTTCTACACACGCAGATACTTGTAGCCTATCAATAAATGAAGACTGTAATCTTGAATCCTTAATACCCCAAAGTTTGACAAACTGACGATTGTAAACGTAACTTCGGTTGAAGTCGGAAAAATCAATAATTCAACATGTGAAAACTGCATTCCGAATGCTATTAGTCATTAAATGGTTCTGCACATAATTTTCACACATGCCAAATAGATGCTTTGGAAAAATCCCACTAAGCATTAGGTTAAATAACTAACATAATAGTAACTAAACAAATATGGAACGTGTGTGGAGCAGTGGGATAGTCCCCGTCTTGTGTCTGAAGGGTCGCAGGTTCGATTCAGACCCGAGCCACCATGTAGGGACCCTGAGCAAGTCTTTCACTCAAACTTGCTTTGGCGTGTAAACTCCGACACGCCTCTGGGCTGTAGTCGGGACTGCCTCTGAGTAGTCGAAGACTTGAAGGGGCAGTATAGAAATATGTGACTAAATATAAATAATAAATAAATATCAAAACATGTCAAACCATTTTCTTCCTTTCTTTCTGCTTCACAAAGTTCTTCCGTTTTTGAAAAACTATGCTCCTGGCTTCAGTTTCTGGGTGCTTTGAATTTTTCTTCAGTTTTGTCACATCACCTTAACATCAGAATAATAAAAAATTATTACATGATATAAAACAGTCATAAAAAACTCACAGACTTTGAAAAAACACCCTGAACAACTTTAGACATCTATAAATATTAAAATAAAACAAAAACTATTTCAATTTAAACTCATCCCATATCATATTTTAGACGTCTATAAATATGAAAACAAAACAAAAACTAATTTCAATTTAAATTTCTCTCCGATAAACCATCACAATATGTCAGTTAAACAAAATCAAAACAGAACAAATTACTCTGAAAGTCGTCTTTATCATCCAATGATAACTGCATGAGCTTTGTCTTTTTTGCACTTCTCAAGATCAACGATTCGTCATCTGACAGTATGAGGCTCGCCTGTTTTGCAAGATTAAATAAAAATCAAACAAATTAATCAAAACACTTCTGAGCAGGCTTTTTCTAGTAAACTTTGGTAATGAAAGTGAAAGAGGAATGTTGTTAAAAGCAGAAGAATACAAGAAACATTTTCATCGAATCGAACACTAAAGAATTCTTTAACTGAATTTTGATAGCCACATACAAGTACTTCTGAGAAACTCTACACAAATATTCAGAAAAATTAATATAAAGAGCATTTCAATTGCAGCAGCACACACCATTTAGGTCAATAGGCCACCAGAAAATTCACGCATACAGAATGCCCATAGTGATTTGAGCCATCAAGGTCTGAGTCAAGGTCAACAATCTTACAGGCAGATGGCCGGGCCATTTCTCTCTCGTGTACCCCAAAATAATAGACCTGTTGAACAGCGGAATTTCAACTTTCCGTCATAGCATAGAATCAGGCATTCTGCATTTTATACCCATGGGGTGCAATTCAACTCGCTAACACACAATACGAAGTTGAATTCCACTAACCATGGGTCGCTTTCTGGGTAACATCGATGGTCGCTCAGGAGTTCTAACGTCCTCAATGTTGTAATTTTCGTTCCTGAATCCTGCAAATTTTCAGAAAAAATGCTACTAATATCAGTAATTGGAATAGGCCTTGAACTTTATAGCATATGCTGATGCAATTAATGTCCATCCGCAGTTAAAGCGACGTTGTGTTTCTAATTTATAGCACACTTATTTTTTCCTTCCCAATTTAAGAGACGTATATTAATGACGCTCATACAGACAAACTGTGTCACTTTGACCATGTCTGCATGTGTCGAGTGGTGCATCTTCCATTTGACAACACTGTGCGATGGCAAATATCATCAGCATCGCCTTAATTTTTTATCCAGGCAATGGAACTTCCACATTACGAGCAATGATGGAGTTCACCATGTGTCTATGTGCATCATACCAGGAATTCTGGGTCCAATGCAATTGCCTTGATTGCCAGTCATAAAAAGCTCATCTCTGTAGGAACAAGGCTACTGGAGGGTTGCCAATATGATTTACATCAGCACTGAATTGTCCAGTTACATAGCAGACTCATCAGCAAAAGCCTGTTCCAATTTCATTGAACGTTCTCTATTTGGTGTATAACAGCCAATTTGGTATAAAGGTGCATATACTGTAGGTTGTCCTCTAGATTTTAGCCTGTCTCAAGCAATCTTGTCTGCACTGATCCTTCACACACCCATTAAAGGAACTTAAGTCCCTTAGGGTCTTAAACCTTTGTTCCCATTAATTGGCTTTCCTTGTCTGTATGATATTGTATGTCTTTGGGTTCAATAAAATATGTCTTTATGGTTAAGGTTATAATAATGCAATCGTCAACTGATATAATTTAACTAAAAATGACTAAAATGATGCCACTAAGAACTTTAAAACTGCACTACTGGCGCCCTGCCCTGCCTTAAATACTAAAACTTTTAGTTAGCAGATGCAATTTCGACAACGGAAAAACATTTAAGAGAAAGAAAAGTAATGTAATGTAACTGAACTGTTACTGAGAGCTGGCGATTCAGGAGACATGATGATCGCTGTTCGCTTTCTCGTTTTTCCTTTAGCCAGACTGAAGCTGTCATCACCACTGCCTTCATAGGCTGAAAATGTTTACAAAGAATATATGCTAAGAGATAGAGATTTGTAAATTAATCAGGAAACCAATCCATTTCTGTCGGGCAATCAATTCTTCAATGAACCAATCAATTGGTTGATAAATCAATTTAAATGCAGCATCAAATCCTCTAACACATTTAATTAGCAACAATACGTAGTTAAATAACCATACGCAATCGGTCAAAAATCATTGAATAAATCTATCACTGAACGGATATTCATTCAACCAACCAGTTGGTCAACAAACCAATCACCAATCAACTAATCAATCAATCATTCAATCAATCAATTACTTAGATAAATTGAAAGCTCTAAATATAGACATAAAAACTGTAGTAATATAATTATTTGAAGCAGAACTAGATTTCTTACAGCATTTCAAGTTTTTCTTTAACGTATTCTTTAACGTCCCTGACAATGGAGAAGTCGTTCTACCAAGTTTCTCCTCAGCACCACTTCTTCTACCACTCTGGGAAGACATGAGGCAATCGGCAGACAAAAGCGGTGAAAACGTTGTCACCAAATCAAAATGAAGTCCCTTTCTTCCAGCAGAAACATTCAAACCGGTTCCGGAAATTTCAGTGGCATCGAACTGACAAGAAGATACGGGGATAGTTGATATTTGAAATGGCTGCGTTGATGTTTCAAAAGGCTGCGTATCGCCGATCACTTCTACGGATGCAGAATCCTCATCAGCACAACCTGAATTGAAATTCAGGTCTTTGATTTGATCAGAGACTCTTTTACCAATGATTCCAACTTTGACCTCTTCCGACAATCTTTTTGAACGGCGATCGTCCTTAATTTCCTGGTCAGCTCTTCCTGAGTTACAATCTTCCCCACAAAGATTCGCTTTTTCGCATTGCGCAAAGGATAATTCCGATGCTTTACGAGCAGGTTCCTTGCTACAGGTTTTAGAGTGATTCAACCGGCTCGTCTCAACTTCCCCAATTGTCTGATTACTATTGGACGTAATTTTCAACCTTCGTGTCACAGACAGCATGCTGGATCGTGGGGGACTTGGAGGTACTATGTCATCATCCTCAAACTCATCATCATCTAGATCAAAGCCCAGGTCGAAGTGAGGAACCTGCATGTCAGATACGCAGGGCTTTGCCGCTTCTGAAGCAGGTAATATGATGTTTCGACTGTGATTAAGGCTTTTATCGAGTGTGTAACTGCGGTTAAGGCTTTCTTCGAGAGTGGGTTTGCGGCTAAGGCTTCGTTCAAGGGTGTTGTTGCGGTTAAGGCTTCGTTCAAGGATGTTGTTGCGATTAAGGCTTCGTTCAAGGGTATTATTGTGGGTAAGGCTTCGTTCAAGGGTGTTATTGAACTGCAACGATGTGTTATAGCTTTCTTGAAGACAGGCCATCGCCTGTGTAAACGTAATCTGCGAAGTGTTAGCTTTGCTTTTTGGTATTGGTGATTGAGGTGGAGGCGGTAAGACAAGTTCAGCTAACAGGTCATCTTCAATGTCATCTTCAAAACAATCAAGGAAGGAATTTCGAACTAGTGGGTCATTCAATGTGGAAACTGGACTACATTCCGTTATTTTAGCTTGATTTGTCGTGGAAAGAGGCGTACTACTGTTAATTCTTACAAAGCTGCGACACCGATTTGAAGCAGGTGTAACGGGAGTCACCTTTGCCGCAAGTTTACTGGCATCTACTTCAAAGAGACCACGATCTGCCTTTGAACCAGGCATACTGTTTATTTTCAATGGAGTACAAGTCACCTCTGCAACAGGTGTATTTACATTGAGTGCAAAAGGAGCCGGATTTACCCTTGAAACAGGTCTATCAATGTCCATGTTAGAGGCAGCTTGATTGTCCGTTGAAATAATTGTAGAATTGAATCCTTCAAAACGACGACTCACTTTAGGACTATGTGTAAACAAATTGACTTCAAGGTCTGCAGAAATTAATTTCCGACAAAGTGCGCTGTTTTTCAGATCGAAACGGTTATTCTTGATCATAGCAGAAGGCGTACGATGATTAACTTCAAGAGGACGTTCTTTGGAAATAGAATACATTACTTTGCAAGGCAGCTGTTCAACGCTATTTTCATCAGCTAGGTTATCATCATCAAAGTCCATCATTAAATCATCATCCAATTGTAGATTCCAGCAAGGCACACCTGTTAATTGGCCAGCTTTTACGATGGTCTCGTTTTTAACTTCCGTGGTGTGCTCAACGACTTTCAAACCCGGTCGGTGATTTCTTGCACTTTCATTTGCTGTCACACTCGGCTGCCGAAGACCAACGATCTGTTGCTTTATGAAACTAATATCTGAAATTTTGTCAGCGGCACTTTTCCCAATTGATAAACTTTCCCTAATCGATGAGCTAAGTAAAAAAGCACCAGAAGATTTCTCACGCCTCCACTCTTCAACAAGTTGCGTGATATCAACTGTCGGAAGGTGATCCATCCGCTCAATTTCATTCAAGGCATCATTAGCGTCTTCTAAGGAAGGCGCAGTCAAAACAGCGCACGGGCATTCCCCGTTGAGTTGGACCCTTTCAGTCAGCAGGTCCTTAGTAAATTGTGAGGGCAGCAGTTGCGACAGAGATGGAAACTCTTCAACGGCGTCCAAACACGGATCAGGATCGACTACATTAGCAACCACTACATCACGATTAGAGGTTTCAACTGACTCGAGATTTGAAATCACGTCTTCGACCGACGATGTCTTCTCCACAAAATCTGTCCGGTCAGACTCCCGTATGACGCTTATCAGTGGAATTTTTTTATCGTCTGGCATTCCATCCTCAGAAAGCTTCTTCTTATTCTTCCTTTTCTTTCCAGTAACTACATAAAAAATCAGCAGAAGAGTAGACTCAAACAGAAATATAAAGACCTAAATTGCAAAATACTGTAATTATAAGCTACTATAAGTCAAGAAATTTACCCCTAGTTCAGGACGACGAAGCAGCTCTTCGACTCATATTCACGAGGCAAATAGACGGAAGATAAGCCAAATTACAAAATAATTACTATACAAGCTTGCCAAAGACTGTCTTTTCCTTCATCTCACATTTATAAACTATGAAAATTTTGCTGATTTGGCCGCTTAACATCAGTTGGTGAGCTGCATATTGGTCCGTGTTGGACAGCAAGATTCTACAACATCAGATCGGTCTTTACCCTTTGATGAATGTTCGTCATGAAAGATGCCTCCTCCATGGCCATGCTCGTGATGTTGGACACCACAGACAGTGACGTCATCGTCTTTTACTTTGCAGAACTTCAAGATACTTTCATCTTTTGACTTTCTAACTTCAGTCGAGTCGACGACATCCTCTGGCTGGAGAAATGCCTTCATCTCCATTCCATAGATATCATCAGGGCAAGTTGCTGGAAAGAAAGACCATACCTCAGCATCTGGTTACACGTTGAAATTTAAGGTAATGTATTCGTGTATATACACACAAAATTGTATGTGTATATGTGTACTTGTGCACTGGTATGTGTGTGTGCATTTATAGTGTGTATTTTTGTATTTAGGTATTCAACTATCGTGCATAAATGCTTGTTGTAACTATTTGTAGTGTCCTTTCAGTATTTATTGGAAGCAGTGCGATCAGCAACTGCTTAATAAAGAATATATTTACTTGCTTATTTACTTCAAAAGAATAGCCAAAACAAGGTCAGGTGCTGCAAAAGTTCCTATACTTCAGCAACTAAACAGTAGTCAGATAAACAAAAGAGACAATGCAGATAGGCTGCCAAACATAATAATGTAGACTCCAAGTCCAATTAATAGATCACTATCCTGACCAGTAAACTACCACGTCTAAATGCAATCTAACAATGCCATCAAGAAGAGAAACTGTATACAGTATACACTTCGTAAGAATTGTATAAATTACCTTATATGACACTGTAAATGGATGAAAGGGTGCTTGATAGCGCAGAGATTAGCACACTGGACTGTCAAACGAAAGGTCCGGGGTTCAAATCAAGGCGAGGGCAGAAATTTGGTTTGAAATTTATCCTCCATCTGCAGTCTGCACCCCTAGCAATCTCAGCTATGCTGAGTACACTGACCGCACACAGTCAGTGGGAAGATGAGACGGTGAGGGAGAGGACGGGCCATCTGCCATATTATGCCTCATCTAAAATATGAGGCCACTAACGCTTCGTATGTTACTCATGGCTGTTTACGGGACTGCTCTTTATCTTCTTCCAAATGGATGAAAAATGTCACCTTGTATATCAGTAAATTCCAGTAGTTCCACCAGATGACAAGTTTCAAGTGAATGATCAATCAGATGAGTCTCTTGTGGACGATTCTGCCATGGGAGCCAGTCACTAAGAGACAGCAAGGAACCAGCTTTAACTCCAGTTCCTGGTTCTCTCACAACATCTCTCTACAAAAGCGACAACATAACTAATCCTAGAAACAGCCTTCTGTTTGCTTAAGGATCAGACAGAATAAATTGTCATTTAAATGCTTTCAATTCTTTTGTGCCTCAATTCGCTCCTCCAAATCTTTGCAATGTATTTCTCTTTGTGCATTTCATAGGTAGTCAATGAGGATGAAACCTAAATCCAACTATTCAGTTTTCCTATTCCATGTGTCCAGAATTAGACTTTTAATCTATGCACAAACTTAAAGAAATGTCTATTATACAAAATTTCCATTTCACAATCATAAGCAATAAATGAAAACTTGTACAAAAATGCCATTGTAAGACACTAAAGCTACCATAATTATCTAATCATTTATGTAAACGTAAGAATAAAATCCGTTATCTAGTTCAGTGGAGAAGTGCTGATTTGGAAAAAACAAACTACTTGCTAGAAATTCAAAAATATTTTATCCGAATAAATCATAAACATGCAGAGAATTTCAAAATTCAGATCATAGCAAAACAGATTTTAAAGATATTTCTTCACCAAGGAGGAAGGTAAGTTGATTACCAGGTTCTTCTTGAGACAAAGCAGTTCAGAAGGAGGAGGAAGTTGACGTATTTCCGATTCATTGACCTTGAAGTTTTCAGACCAGTAGTTCAACTCATAATCCGTCAGGAAACCGTCCTTACAAACTGCCTTTTTCCCTACTAAATGAAAATCATTCACACAAATATCCAAAAACAACTCATTCGAGTTTACTAATTGCTTAAGAGAATCGATGAGTCACTAAATATATAAATTTAAACTGAATATAAAGTCCTTTGTTGAATACTAAATAACAATTAGTTAATCTAATCAGGTTTTGTAGGTATCGAAATATTAGACTAATAAAGGATAAGTACCCCTAGGTACTCAAAGGTTTGTTCTTAACAGATTTGAAGGTGACATTGTTAACAAAACACACTCCTTCAATTTCTGTTAATTGCTTAAGTGAAATATTAGATTAAATAATTTTCCGGGAAACACATATGCATGTATCGTGAATTCCTGACTTTTGTCAAGTGCATTTTATGAATTCAACATTGGTTCAAATAACATGGTTGTACATTGAACAAGGGATCTTCACAAGTCACCTTAATTTTTTTCACAAAATGTAACTTGAACACTGACAGGGTTTAAAAGGAACACCTCTGATGTTAGTTGGAATTATTAATGATCAATTGCCTGTGCATAGTATGCAAGCAATCCCATTCCACATGTGTTTAGAAAATGTAACTTGAACAGAATTCACTGACAACAGCTCTGATGTCAGTTGGAAGAATAAATGATCTTAGTACCATTTGCAGAGCTTGTGTATTGGAGTTTGAAATTGTGTATGTCTATGGTGCTAATGATGTAAAGCATCCCAGAAGTTGCTTGCTACTGACGGTGCTATAGAAATTATCATATATATAATACACATAATACATACCAGGCTGTATAATCAGCCACGAATCCCCAGAATTGGTCGGCCCTGACCCAGAAATTAGCCCAAACAATTTGGCTCCTGCAAAAGTGAATGATGTCGACTGGTCAATGAGCACTTGAGCAGCAGGTATCAAGACGTTGCTTTGTGTTTGGTAGTAAAAAATTCAGGATTAATACGGCATTTTTTTTACACTTACATTCAAGCATAATATGCAAAGTAAATACATGAAAGTAGTGTAAGATAAACGAAAAGAGCACAAACCAGTTGATCGCTTAGCAGCTTTTGACCCATGGTTTTCGTCGTCCTGATCGGTCACTTTGACCGAGCACAGCTTTCGCTTGTTCTGTCCGACATATTCAGGTATCGCGATTGGCATCCGATGACAAACCGGGTTCAAGTCTCGTGGGATCATGCGAGGATTGTCTTTATAGAAGACGAGCGACTTCGTTCCGTTGAGTATCGCACGATGTATGGAACGCTTGCTGCTAAGACTCTGGTTGTATACCTGCACAAACAAGGCAATGTTAAATAGTCCAAGGTGTAGGCAAAATAATTTATATCTAACCAGCTTAATTCCAAATAGTCTATCATTTGAAGTAAACTTCAATCTATTTAATCTTGTGCTGTCTCTCTTTAACGACAGCTGCATTGGTTTCCCAGTCTACACCCAGACAAGGTTAAATCAACATATTAACTTTCACACCTGTTCCTCCTTTCCCTCCGAGACGAGCATCACGATTCGACCCTCTCGCTTCCGCCCCGTTCTTCCCATCCTCTGGACCAGTCGCACTGGGCTCTTGTGAGCATCAAAGCAGATTATGAGGTCGACGTCACCGATGTCGAGACCTTCCTCACCGACGCACGTAGACACGAGCGTGTTGTAACCACCATCACGGAATTGTCTCATTACCTGAATAACCAATCCAACAATACAATGGCAAAGAGCTGATCTAATGTTAAGCAATTAGTAAAACTAATCAAACTAATCATTGCTGCTAAATAATTCCCTCGTACATGTTTCAATTTCCTTAACCCATGTAACCTCATTTCAAGTTCCTCTAACCTTTCAGATTTTGATATGGCAACTCCTCGAGCTAACGGCGCAACGGTTTTGCTACCTAACATAACATATCTGCCCACAATGATGTTTTACATCATATAAGCTAGCACAGAGAGTATGAGAAGATTCTTCACGAGACACAAAATACAGTCATCGCCTTGCGTCCGAAGGGTCGCAGGTTCGATTCAGACCCGAGCTACTACGTAAGGACCTTGAGCAAGTCCTACACCTACAGTTGCTCGTGGCGCTTCAGCGTGAAAACTCCGACACTCATTCGGGCTGTAGTCAGGACCACCCCTGAGTAGCAGTGGACTTGAAGGGGCGATATAGAAATGTGTAAATAAATGAATAAATAAATTCTCAAAACAAATGAAAGAACGAATTTATCAGAATTCACCGACAATTTGTGACTCATTTAAGGGAACAAATGATTCGTGTCTTGTGCACTACGATAAAGCAGTTCTATAGACAATATTAGATTGTCATCACATTGAATTTCTTTACTGAAGTGCTGGGCAAAGTTCACTGTCACTGCTTTTGGTTCGGATACTCGTCAACACACTACATTTAAATCTATTAACATTACCTTGAGCTGATCCTTCTGGCTAAATCCCTTTGTCGTTTTTCCTGAAGAGTGACCAACAAAACTCATGACCCGTACGACCGGTCTGTGTCTCTTCAGGATTTCTGTGATCTCGCTCACACTGTCACGATACTGCGAGAAGATCATGATGCGCGTCTCTCCAAGATTCTCTGTCAGCAAACAAGAATATAATTATACTGAAGCTATTTCTAACAAGTTTCTAACTGTGAACAATTCTATATTTACTATATTAACTATTGAGCGACTAGCATGTACTACTAAACCTACAAGATGAGCTTAGATGTACTAGAATACAAGGGAAGAATGTGATATAGAATATTAAAGGGCTTTAACTAATTATTAATCTTCAGGTACAAACTCTCAAACTTGAGCATATCTCACCAACATTTATCTTATAACAATCTACACACAATTAATAATTCTACTTAAAATAAATCTAATATTCATTTCATCCATTTGTCCAAATTTTGAAGCCATTCTCAGTTTGTAACAAAACAACCAAAACATACATTTCTCAAAACATACATGATAGATGAAACTACAATTTTTATGGAATTCACAATTAAATCTGAGAAACTTTCATCCCAATGGACCACAAGTAATAGACGAGCTGAGCTTACTGCTCTGAAACTTTTGGAAATGTTCCACAACGATTTCTTCCAGCTTTGCCATCTTAGGATGTCCCAGAGCCAATGACTGCATCTGACTTGGCCTTTGAGTCAACTGAGTCATGTTAGGATCGGCATGTCTTTGAAAAAGTACAAACAAGAACGATTTGCAAGCATAGCTCAAACATAGTTTAAAAAATTGTCAGAAATCCAATCTGATCAATAACAACAGGAAGAATTTTTTACTGTTAGATCTATTGTCCCCGAGTGCTTCTGAGTAGTAGCCTTGAAGTGGTTCTATGTAAAGCATTGACATCAAAGGAAAACATGAAACAGGCAGAACTTAGAACTGTTATTATTATTGTTGTTAGTTTTAGATCTGAAAAGAAGCCATTTTGACACAATAGATCAGTAATAGGTGGAAATTGGACCAGCAAGGTCTTAAAATGAAGAATCTAAACCTATAAGATCAGAAGTAGGTGGAGCTAGACCAGTTAGATCTGAAAAAGGTAAAATCTTTATCTATGAGATCAGAAGAACGTGGAATTTTGACCAATTATATCCAAAACAATTCACACCAAGAATGGGATCACTGGAGTCAGGAGATGGACACATAATTGCAGATGAAGAAAAAATGAAGAACAGATGGAAGGAATACACGGAGGAGCTCTACAGTGAAGATAAGAGAGTAACGAAAGAACAAATCGATGTATTAGTTCATGAAAAGGAACCGGAAGTTATGGAAGCAGAGGTAGAATGGGCAATTAAACAATTGAAGGACAATAAAGCACAGGACCAGGATGGAATACCTATAGAAATGATAAAAGCTGGGGATGGTGCGATGATATTCTATTCTATTCTATTCTATTCATAGATTTATAAAGCGCCTCTTTCAGTACAACCTAATCAGAGGCGCTCCCA
>JAQFXW010000879.1:0-16612 GCA_034693945.1 Dendrobaena attemsi
AATAGCGGAGATGTGGGCTATCCATGACAAGTGTTGGTCCACGTAGACCCCGAGGAATTTTGATGACTGGACTTGGGAGATTGGGGTGCCTAAAATAGATAGGTCAGGACAGGAGGATGGGGGTGGTTTTTTGTATGATCTAAACAGGATGTAGTTAGTTTTATCCAGATTAAGGGTTAATTTATTAGCTTGGAACCATGTGGCTATTTTGGCTAATTCAGTGTTGGTGTGGCTGAAGAGAGTCTGGATAGAGGAGTGAGAATAAAATACATTGGTGTCATCTGCGAATAGAATAAAGAATAAGTCAGGGCAGACATTGGGTAGGTCGTTAATGTAGATAATAAAGAGAAGAGGTCCTAAGATGGAACCTTGCGGTACACCATATTTAATTAATTTTAAAGAAGAGCGAACACCATTACAATCTACCAATTGCATTCTATTCTCAAGATAGCTTCTAAACCAATTGAGTTGGGTATTACGGATTCCGTAAATACTTAATTTTTTTAGGAGGATATTAGTGTTTCAATATGCTAGGGGAGTTGTGGTATGTGCTATTTATTAATGTAGGCTATAACGGGAAAATATTGAGATAAAATTGTATGTCGAGTTGATAAATGTTTCTTGTGTAACTGATTAGAAAACAATTAAACCATTGTTTGTGCATTATTATGAAAATGGCACCATAGAAGTCAACACATTGAATTAGATTAGATCAATAGATGATGTTCATATCTGTATTTTTACCTTTGAAAACAGTTTCCAATTTGTGATCTTTTGCCGGACTGTCAAACATCATTTTGTATGATATGTTATTACTACAAACATCGTTGATAGATGTGGTTCTACATACATTTTGATACTGAATATAATTACGTTCTATAACTACAGGCATCTTTTCTCAATATCAATGCAATGCTTCTGTAAGTTTTGTCAGTCGACATAATGTAACTCGGTGCCTCTGAGTGGGCTGCTTGAAGGGTGCAATATTATCTAAATTCGCAAAATGCAAGTGGGCATGTGTTTAATATCGTGATGATGTCTACTGTGTTAGGTGAGAACAGTACCACCATAAAAAGATGATCATTTTGAAGCCAACTCTAATGACCCTAAGAGCCAAAACACTCTTCAATTAAGCTGTACACATTTAAATCTTTATGAAGACTGCAGCAATTGCAGATCTTTTTTTGCATTGTAACTTATCAGACAGCATTTCGCCTTGGTCTAGGTATTACTAGTGGACTGCATCTGCAGTAATAAACCGGAATGAGTGTTGGTTGTAAACTGATATTATACTAAAGGTCAGCTAATCAGTTAGTATGAGTTGATTATGTTCCCACACAGGGATTAGAGGCATGTGAAGATCCTGGATAAACCTTTGGTTCGACTGGTTTGAAGATCAGGATTATGTAATGCGTATTTCTTCTGAGATCAAGGTTCTAGTTTCTGAGCAGATTAACTTTAGGCATTCAAAATTAGCAGAATTTCAGAACAATGTTGTTCCCATATATTCAGCTGAAAACTGCATAGCTCTAATTTGATCACATGTGCACATTCTATCTGCTACATAAATTCAAGTTATGGGCTTTAATGTATCATTAAATGTATCTCTATCTGTCAGACATAATTGCAAATACGAGATGGGCTATAGTACAGGAATATCACTGTATTTCACAGAAGGGATCTATCCCTTCTGTGAGGCTTCACTTGTCTTTCATTACAAAACGTTTAGTGAATGTATGCAGTTTGATAGTCTTGTAAGAGTAACAATATGACAAACCTAGGACTGTATTGAATTTATAAAACATACTATTTCCTTTTAAGTTATTTAACACAAAAAACAGTGAAACAATGATTTTTGTTATTAAAGCTTTCAAACATAATGACACCTAAGGCATACTAAACAAATATTGAAGTATTAGATGAACTAATGATGAATAATGATTTTAAAAGTGCCAGAGATCAAATAATTGTACATGGGAAATCATTTTCCACAATCCAAGAGTTTCAGACCACTGCTTTAAGAGCTGTTTAAGTAAAGAAGACAGAGTTCAGATCTTATAATAGGGGCCTCTATCCCCAACCTTAGCAACCGGGCTCAAGAACTTCTTTTGCCCTTATTTCAGGCAAAATTTTATCTGTTTCCAGGTATTTGTGATTTCCCCACTCATTTCAGGCAAAATTTAATAAATTCTAAAAAATTGATTCCCCTATTTTCCACTGGGCGCAAGGGCGCCCGCTTGGTATAGGGATAGAAGCCCCTGTTTTATAAATTTCTATGCCCAAACCAATCTAGAATTACGAACTTGATATTGTAGAAAAAGCTCTCAAATGACGCGTAACTGTGTGATGTGTTCCATTCAAAGTACTAAATGATATACCAGGACTAGTTTCTTGCTGTATTATATTGCCTAACTATTTTATTATAAAACTGACAGTGTGCATATGAGGCAAGTATGTCTTTAAGAGTACTTTTAATATCAGCGTTTTATTTTCTATAACATACACATACAGGTGGATTGCATTGTCACATACTCATGCACATACACAAAAAAGTTTCTTACTTGGTATTGAAAGTTGATTGCTAGTCCACATTTTCGATCAGCTTATATCGATGAATATAAAATTAAATGAAGTGTTAACCCTTTAAACGCCGGAACCGAATTCTATATGTTTTTTAACATGGGAAACCAAAGTATTTGGCGTTTTAAGGGTTAAAACTGTTTGTAAGTTACTGCTGGGCAGCATTATGCATAAACATTATCAGTGTAAAGCTTTTACTTCATTTAATTCATTCATTATTTTGATTTGGCCACTAGAACTAGTTCTGAAACTAGATTAAAGGCACTGGATGTTTATATACCTGCTAGAATATACGAACAAATTGAACATGGTGTCAACTGTCAGTGGGAATTTATTAGTTCTGTTCTATATGTGTACGAGAGTGCAACAGTGTTTGACATGTCCAGTTATTTAAGCATTATTCAACAGGTATAAGGTGCTCAGATGAACTTGATGTCCCTGATCACCTTTAAATGTCTGGTAAATAGCCTGTTAACAAAAGTTTTTCTGTTCTGTATTGATCACAATTCGCAACCAGCCCTGCCCTGTTAAATTTATTTTTGTCTTTTCTGGATTAGTAACAATGAGATGTCCTAGTAAAACAATTACCGTACTTTCTGGGTGCTACAAGAACAGTTGGTCTGGAAGTTGAGAGGCAGAGGTTGGTCTAGCTCTAGTCGGAGATGCCTGTAAAGTTTGTCCTGAACCCCGTCCCGCAGTGTTTTGTTCTCTTGGCAGACGAGTTCTAAATCTAAGTGTTGAAGACAGTTCTTCTTGCATGTTTTGTCTATTCTGCTCCGGCCCTTTGTGTTATTTTAGTCGCAACTTGTGGCTCGCTTTAATATCAGCATACCAAGACCTTTCTCCTTGTGTGATGATCTTTCACATGCTTGAATCATCCATTCATCCAATAAGAATGCCCACAAAAGCTGATGTAGACCTACTTTGTGCCCTCCTTCTCTTTGTCTGCATCTGGCATAACCATTTCAATCCATCGCTTCAGGAACCAGTACTGGAATGGTGGGTTTTCCGTTACATTATATTACTCTTTTGATCCAGCAGGGCTAAGTGTGCTATGTACAGGATGATGGCGTACTTTTTAATACGGCCTTGCCCAGTAACACGACTTCAATTACAATTAAAAGCTCAATGCACAGTAACTGAAGTGGATGTTTAATACAAAGGCTTCTTTGAGCAACTGCACATGCCATATTTATGCGGCTTTCGGCATGTATGCAGTTTGGTGACCCCCTCTTCCTCTGTGTGCACGACCTTAATGTTTATCCCTTCTTGTTTGTCAACATTTTGGAGTGTTTTAACTTCTTACAAAACAAACATCATTTAATTAAATAAAATCAAAGCCTCCATGAACAACGTCACATCAAAAGAACTCCCCCTGCAGAACAGTTTTTCTTTACAAGTGTAATCAACGTAGTTTCTTAGTTTCAGTGCAAAAATGTTACATCAGCAACGAATAAAATCCTTAAATTAAGCTCAGTTTTTGTACACCGAGTAGCTACAAGCAACCTCTGCACAGCATCGAGTCCTCCTGAATTATGTTTTAAGCAAACCCACATAATCAAGACGAGGCAGAAATATCGAAAAGCGACCTCTCCATTTTAGACGAGTCACTCAATTAACATATGCGAAATTCATTGATTTCCTATAGAGCACTTCTGGTTTTACACGCTGGAGCAGTTGGCAGTCAATAATACATCACCATAACAACATTAAACTCTGGCCGAGTAGTGAATGATGATACGTAGCTTAACCTATAATGCAACCTTATTTCATGATTGTATTTATAAATATATTTAAAATAGAGCGGCATAAATACTCCATTACATTGAAACACCTCCTCTTGCTAGTATAAATACACGTATTAAGACAACGTTAGTCACATTATCTGATTACAACCTTATACCTGCAAAACATGGAGACTGGCTCTGACTGATACAAAGAAAACCTTTTGTGAAATCGTGATAGTGCTCTTAACAGATGAGCTTTTCATCTGCATGTTAGAAACATGGGTTGTCAGTGATCACAGATATTTCTAAAGGATGGGACAAAACAAAATGGTTTCTAGCAACCTTTTGACAAATGCAAAACATTAAATTAAGAATATGGGCATTTTCATATGGGTTTTAAAATGCAGATAGAGACAAAACTATACATTATCATAGCTAAAGAAAATTACATGGACATGCTGTAAATATAATATATTTTATTTTCTTGCTTAAAACTAAACTTATCAGCTTCACATTACAGGCCTAATATTATTAGGCTGCAGCCTTATTTGCACCTTAGTACAAAGAAATTTGTTCAAACCAAGAATCAGTGATTAAAAATAGATGTCAAATATCCAGGAGGGATAAGTAACCCCCTTATTCCAATAGGGGCAGGCGCCCATGGTTGGAACTGGGAAGGCTCTGGCATCTGTTCATTCTGCTCCAGTCTCTTGTGTCACTTTAGTCAGAACTTGGGACTCGTTCTCACAATGAAATCTATCCACAATAGATTCTCTATTTCTTTATTTCTGTGTAATTACTTTCTTGGCATCATGCCAACTATGTATTGCTTTTGATGGACCAACGATGCTTTATGGATTACACCAGTGCTTTTAGAAGTTACTGCATACAATTATATATCTCCTTCAGGCTTGAATTAATCCTTCTGTCTGGGTAGGGGTCAGCTAAAGTTTCTACATATCGTTACCGAATTTACCGGTACATAAAATAGTATATTCAATGACGTATGATCTAGTCACAATAACGATCAACAAATCTTTACTGATTAAAGTAACGCCAGTAATGATACCATGTCTGATTTGTTTGACAATAATTCAATTGATCGAATCTGTACATGAAAACATTACAGTGATGCACAACACAAACTGAAGTGGTCAAACCAATACAACGCAGATTATATCCTATAGGACCTAGGTAGTTCATTTTGCCAATCTTCCTGCCTTGTCGTAACATACAATTTAATTACGAATGATATCGTCCTACAAAACACAAGATACTCGTTTCAAGTATTCAACCGACTTAATTACTCGGTTGCTGCACCACAAAATTAACTCATTGCGCCGTGCAACTTGGTTGCTAGACAAAAAAATCTCATTAAGTGGATTTGATCATTAAGAAACTATCAACATAGATACATAATTGGGAGAAAACATGAGAATGATATAACTTAGTAATGTAAAAATGCAACATTAAATAGTTAAACAATATAAATAACATGATAACTTAAGATAATCTATCATACCCTCTGTCAAGATTATCATCATCATCAACAAACTTAAAACAGGTCATCCAGAAATGTGCTTGTTAGACAGCAACTGTGCTTTTAACTTACAACAAACACGTGGTCCATTATAAAGGGGGCTGAAAATCGCTTTCAGAAATTCCAAACAACCATTCAAAACACGTTGCTCTCAGCACAATCGACACTTGTCACTACGCGACAGCCAAGATATTCATCAGTAAACACATGACTCGCATTCACCAGGACACGTACAACCACACACTACCACAATTGGTAGCCATGCCAACAACAATCAGTTGTCATGCCAACCAGAATCATTCACCACTGCATCCGCAGCTGTCTATCAAATCATCCACCAATGGTCTGCCTTAACCTAATTTACCTCAGAACATGGGTGACAGTCCTGGTGGGTCTATTACTTTCACCAAACGGCTGTATGTGACCTGATGGATATGATGCGGAAACTTTCACCCTAGCAAAAGGCATCCTCAAATTTCAATTCAAACTCAAAAACGAAATAGAAATACAAACCCTAATGCAATCAATGCTAAGGTTATAAATAATCAACCTACCGAGAAGTTCTAAAACCATATTTACCTACAGCATGTATCCTAATCTATCATACCCTCTGACAGCCGTAACCACGCGAGGAAGAATTTCTGTCATTACGAAAACTCTCTTCGCGGGTCAGCCAGTGACTTGTTCTTTCCGCTTCGCAACGGAACACAGATACCTTAGAAAGAATCCGAACGCTCTCTGCGTTCTCCTCTCGTCGCTTGCACACATCATCGGACTGCGTTCGTTGGGCGAATCGCTTCGCAGGCAGAGCGCGGGTTCGGCGTCGACGACCTTCGACCTGTCGAGCACCTTTTTCTTCATCATCTTCTCCAGGTGACTCTGTATTGCCTGACCCAGAATCTCCGGGTCAAACTCTGCACCGTAGATATCCCACGTCTGTCCGTGCTCGTCGAAAACAACCTCTCGAATCACGACCGAGTTCCTTCGTGTATCGCCGCCCGTTTGCTCGTCCGACTCCGCACATGGTTTGGAAGTCTTCAAGTAGTCTGCGCTCGTGATGGTCAACGAAACACGACAACCGCTTCCGTTATTTATTTCCGCAAGCAACTCCTGCTGCTGCGACATCGAGGAAGAAAGCGGCAAGATCGGAGATGACATTTCTTTGGCGCTGCTCGGCGGGAAATGGGTGCCATCGCCTCGGAAGGCATGCAGCTTAGGATTAGAACTGACGGAATTGTTTGACAGAGAATCGCAGGAGATCGTTGACTCCTGGCAACATTCCAACGAACTGCTTCCTTTTTCCGGGTACTTCAATGCAACCGGACTTCTAAATGAACCAACACACTCAAATGCAATGCCTATCATCTTGCATGTTAAATGCAGAACACTGGTGGTAATGATGGCCAGAATAGATGTAATGCTCAGTAAAGTAAAATGTACAACTGCAAGAATGGATCAATAACTGGCAATGTATCTAATGTAATTTTCATTGAATGTGCATTCAAGTTTGCACACTGATGGCCAGATGTTTTGTTTTGTTTTGTTTGTTTCTCAATAAATTTATTTGAATTGAATTGAACTGAATGTGGTCGGAAAATTTTAAAATTTTCATCCAAACATTTATAATTTGTCTTTTAAAACAGATTTTCAAAATTCATTTCTGGGGTTGAACCTATAAAACCACCAAATACATCAAATCGCAAGTCATAAGACAGACAAAGACTAAGCAATCGAGAGATCACTATTTACCTCCGTAACTTGTGCTCAAAAACGATTGCTCTGAGTTCGTCGTTGGAGCAGACGACGCCCCCTCGGTCCTCGGGGTGTTGCGAGCTGCCCGGTTGCCGGTTGTACGTATCTTCGCTGATGGACCGGCGTCGAAAGGCAGTCTTTGCGCCATCCTTGTCGAAGGAATTCGTAGTGCTGCTGCCACAGCTGCTGCTCGGAGAGGTTCTGTGGGGAACCGCCTGGTCCGACTTAATTCGAACCCGGCGACCTTTGTGGCCGGAGGGTTCGTCACCTCCTGTGTGGATCTCCGGTTCGTTAGCCGTTCCATGTCCTTGGAGCGCAGCGTTCTGCCGGTGAATGGACATGCGAGCTTCGAAGGCATCGGCCGCTCTCTGGCGTCGTTCCTGGACAATGGCGGCCATGTGCGGCCACTCGGCAGACGTTTCGTAGACCTTTTCGCGGATTCGCTCCTTGAACTTAGAGAAGAAAACGGAAGGGGAGCTCGGCGTTCGACCAAGGCGTTTCGTTTGTTGGGGCTGCTGAATGCCGCTGAATAATCCACCGCCGCGATGCGATGTGGCGTGCTTACGGGTGTTTTCCCCGTCCTGTTGCTGGTCTGCACTGCTGCCATGATGGCCGTGCAACTTTCCCAGAGTCAACATTTCCATCTCCGATATTTTTCCAGAAATTGAAGCGGATATCATGGCATACAGACCAATGATTGAATACTTTATGGCAGAGTCATCGCTAATTTTGACGTTCAATCTGCTGTACAATGTCAGTCGTTTTGCAGTTCGAGACTTCAGCTATGCTGTATGTGGTTGACTGATGCAGCTGATTGTGATGCAGATTATGTGGGAGGGTAAAGCTTAGGTTTTAATTCCTTGATGGTTCCTTTAGTTGTCAGTTGGCAATTCTTCTTTTACGCGATTGCTCTGTAAAGAAAAAGTATATCTTCAGTCAACAGATTTGATAACTGTTTGATTACAATTTGTCCCACAAGTTATAAACATAAATTTGTTATTTGCTGGACAGAGTTATGGTCACATAAAAATGAAAAGGAATGGAAAAGAAAAAAGTCTTCTGAGAACAAGAAAACAGCCATTCAGAAGCAAAGTGCGTCATAAAAAAAGACATCATGCAGAAAAAAACAAACAAGCCATAAAAACTGCCACCGACAAATTCACAGAAAATAATTCACGAGAATCTACTGTCGCCACGAAAGATAACACCAGGAAATAAACCCTGCAAAACAGGAAGCCTGTCATAAAACATGAACAGATCCATGTCATGGGACAGTGCAGAAACTCTTAGCAAAGCAGTGCAACGAACCAACAAGTCGTATGATCGGATTGAAATCAAAGATCTGCATATAAGATAAACAGCCCTTGATCATTTGCGCATCATTAGCCACATGAAGTAACGAACATCATTATGCAGATCCGTTCCCTGGCCAGTAAACAGTATCCATCGGACAACTATTGCCGTTTGTTCTTCTGATAAGATTCTAGAGCATCATCATCAAAGCTTTCGTTTCTTGTCGTCTGCCGCAGTAATTGGATCGATGCGCAGACGACACACTTGGAAGTTCATAAAATGCAAAGTAAATCATTTTATAATTAGGATTCGGGGAACAACAGTTGCACAACTCAGACCGTACACACGTGGGCTGGCTCCTGGAACAGCCAGCTTTCTGTGTCTCGGTCATCGAAATAATATTGTCTCATACGACGAACAATAAGACGGAATTAAATTTCGATCTGAGACGGACGACGCAGAGAGAAGCCAACGCACACCAGTGGCAAAGGAAAAGGACGAAAGATTTGTGATAAAATACAGGAAAGTAGTGTCAGGACCTCAGAGGAAGTTGCAATAAGACACACAACCATACAGAAAGACAGACATGCAGAAGTCCAGCAGACGGATGACCAGTGAGATGGACGCCGATCTATAGTGGACTTGTCAGCTGGCAAACGGAAAGGAGGAGACTGAACAGAATGATGGATTTGGAAATCAAGATAAGCCGAAGAAACATTACTCACACAAATGTGCAGAATACAAGGAAACGAAAAAAATATTACAAGGAAACGAAAAAATATTAACTGAGAGTCAGCTTGCACCACTTTTGAGTACGCAGATATAACAGAAACTATTATCCCAAATCTGCAATATAATGCTTTAATACTCTATGATACTCCAGGCCTTCTACCACAATAGAGAAAGACATTGCTTTACGTGTTGCACGTTTCTTCATCCATATCTTAAATCTGAACAGATTCACTGGCTCTCTCCACAATTCTCGTCAATTCAAGATTTTTCTTTTGAAATCCCAATTGGATGTTTTAGGCATCTGTCCTCACTCTGCTGCTGCTCTAGGTCCTCTTAGATCCTCTCACCACCTCATGGCAGGACCACATAGCCTTAGTCTTCCAGCATATTTTTCCATTTATTCATATATTTTTATACCCGCACTTCAAGTCTATTATTATAACTCACAGGCAGTCCCGACTACAGCCCAGAGGTGTGTCGGAGTTATCACGCAGAGGAGCCTTGAGAAATTGTGAGTGAAGGACTTTCTCAAGGTCCATACGCAGTGACTCAAGTCTGAATCAAACCTGTGACTCTCCGGTCGCGAGACTTCGGCTATCCAAGTACACCACTATGCCCCACATACAAAGGCATAGGTCCCTCTCTATGGAATGCACTCCATCCTCTATCTTTCTCTCTGAAAGTATATCTGCATCTTCTCTCATCTTCAAAGTCAAAATCTACTTTTTTCCCAGGTCTTTATTTGCCCTGGGAAGTGTATGTGCTGTGAGCAGTATTTCATCAATTGGCAAACACAGCAAATGGAATTACAAAAAGGTAATAAGTTATTTACACACAGATATTTCAGTCTGACTCAATGCTGGTCTACTTTGTTCCTCTGTGCCCATCCCAGAGGCATACTTCCATTTCCCAATTCCCTCTATCTTTCCCGTCTTTTCTCCAGACTCCTCTATCAGTAGCCGCAGCTACTTTGACCCAATTCCACACAAGATGGATCGGTGGTTCAGTGAGTCGTAAAAAGCAAGAGACACAGCTCAGATGATTAATCTTCTCTTCCTCTTCCTCCAGCACCTCCCTTAACGTTTGCTTATTTCTGAACGAGGTTCTATCCAAATACCATTTATCCTTTTCCATCTATCCGTCTATATACGGTTCTATCCTGTACCATTTATCAAAAATCCCTTCGAAATGTCTTGGAAAATAGCTGTCCTGATAAAGGCAGTGGCTGCAGATAATTATGCGGTAGGGAAAGCGGCTCCTGAGACAAGACTGAACATTGCTTTTCCAAATGAAGAAAAAGAAAGCACTGGAGAGGATCCAAAAATCTGTTACTGAGTGACTGTCCAGAAGACATCAGTCCAAAAAACGAGCGTGCCAACAATTTGGTCCATTGCAAATAGCAGCCAAAAAGATCTCACTTAAATCAATATAAAGGAAAGAAAAGTGACTCATCAAATCATGCAGGAAGGGCTCCTGAATACAGAAAGCTATAGTATGCCAAAACAGATTCCTGTGTTCCTATACCCAAGCGGCTAATAGGCACGAAATGACAATCAGTAGAAACAGATCAAAAATAAGTAGTTAAAAAGTTATACTGTAAGAACAGTTTTGCTCAGCCAAATCAAATTTGGAGTAAAATAAGTACTATAATCAGGTAAGTTGATTATATATATATTAAAACATTGAAATATTTATGATCAAGTAAATACATATAATGTCTTGCTGTTAGTAGGTATTTGCATGGATTAATTAAAGTTGAACAAACAACATCTGACTCAGGTATCCATCCTTTGGGTGTCATTAACCCTGACAGCCACATCCTTAGGCCACATGTTAATAATTAGGCCTAACTTGGGTCAACAACCAGTTACCAGTGTTACAAATGCACTTTATTTAAGGAATCATCATTCACATAGCGCCTCCAGGAGGTCGAGAGCTACCATATAAAGATGTTACATATAAAATTGCATCATTGCATGTTGACATTACTGCACAGAAACGCATAATTACTGTACTGGTAGCAAGAAGATGCAAAATGTAATTAGAACAAAAAGTGCAAATGGTAATTAGCACATCAAGTGCAAACTGTTATTAGTGCACAAAAGTCCAAATTGAAATTGGTGTCCATAGTACAGTGAAGATCAGTTATTTGTACCCATTGTGGCTTCAGGAACTGATGGTGATGATCATCAAACAGGCGTCTAATCCTTTCAGTCTCTCAGCCAACTTGTAGCACCTCAGGACCAAACCAAATTAAACTAAGCTAGGACCAGTTGCAGAGGTAAGTAATTGTGCATCCTCACATTTGCATACACACATACAAAACATCACTCTGACAGAGCTTTGCATACCAGCTATATGTGTTACTTGTGTCTTGTTCTGCTTTAACCAAAGTTTGCCAAACATGTATTTTGTTACAGGTGGCCTATTAGCAGGATCTCGGTCTATTAGGGTCTTAAACCCTTAATTCTCTATTATTGGTTGTTCATTTTGTACATCTATATACTTGTATGATTTTTTGGGTTCAATCAAATTTATGGTTATGTTCATTTATGGTTATCTAGCGCATTTGTGGTGAATCCCATTGCATAATTCTTTACTTTACATATTTCCCAAACAGTCCGACTCAAAGCTGTACATTGTAGTCGTAAGCCCTAGGTGCAAGGACATACGCTCAGTCCATAAGGTACAGATTTATGGAGCCCATTTCAAATGTACTTTTACTGTGGGCAAGGCCAACAAAGTGAATGGACGAGGATATTGGTAAAAGGTCTTTACCAACTAAGGTCGACCAACTTGATTATAGTCTGGCTCATCACTCTCCTAGAAAGCCAGATTATCCAAACGATTCTACGTACGATCACGTCTGGTCAAAGTGCCCGGAATATAACTATCTTGCAAGCACCGAAACAAATTCTTTGCCGTAAAACCGATCATAGCTCAACTGCCGACCATAACTGCGAGTTGTTCGACCAATCAGCCAAAGTGCAGGCACACAAACAACAAGCCAGGACCTTGACATGTCAAACTCTCTCCCTTAAGGGTTGCAGATAAATTATGGACCCTGATCAGTTTTAAGACACCAATGCATCTTCCCTCATATCTCCAACAGCACGAATGTATCTAATAGTGGGGAACTGTGGGTCATTGGACAAATAGAAAATCGGTCAGTCATTTCGCTTTGCAAAGCGGAGAATGCGGGTTCGAGTCAAGATTCTGATGCAGAATAATTTATACATAGCACTGTTATAAAACTACAGAATTCAAGTTCTACAGATGCGTCTCTTTAACATGAAACCAGTTAGCATCGATAGTTGTTATTACTAGACCTCTGTGTGCGCATAAATCTAGTGTAGGCACTGCACGCATGGATAAAAGTGAAATCATCAACTTGACCTGACTTCACAGTTAGGAATCCAGTCAAAGATTCTTTCTGGAATGAGGCAATTCCATAGATCTGGCTCATTAATTTATTTTTATTTATTTTTATTTCGCCTCTTCAAGTCTTCTACTACTCAGAGGCGGTCTTGACCACAGCCTGTAGGAGTGTATGTGTGCCAAAGTTAACATGCTGAAGCGCCATGAGCAATTGTGAGTGAAGGGGACTTGCTCAAGATCCCTTGGGTCTGAATCGAACCCGCGACCTTTCTTACGCAAGGCGGCGACAATCCCACTGCGCCACCAAATACACCAATAATTATCATATAGATGCTACATCTCATTAATCAGTACTCATGATATGAATAACATCCAATGGAAACTGAAGTGCTAGTCTAGATTCTGGACGGACATGAAGATGGTAGCCTTGGGGAATGCATATTGCGAAAATCTCGAGCTCGAATCTCGACACGAATGCCTTGATTATAGTCCATTCTGACAAACCGCCAGAAGAAGACGCTCATTCCGAATCAATAGAATCTGAAACCAGCCGCAACCTAATTGCAATGCTTACACAGATATTACTTCTTTCCACCATTTTACATCGCATGAGGAGACTCCAGTTAGGTCTACCACTCTGCAACGAGAATTCCTTGCACCTACTAAACACGCGAATTTATAAATCTTTCGTTATTCCTCAATTTTTCATTTACATATCAATTGGCACGTAACAAGTTCCTGGAAAAATCTTGAATCAACGACAAAAACAGCCACCAAGAATCATTGATGCTCCTGACAACAAAACAGCTGGTTCCACCAAGAAACCTGGCAGACGATCTGATGGCAAATGTTGGGCACTGCACGCATGGATAAAAGCAATCTAATCAGCAACTTGACCTGTCTTCACGGTTACGAATCCAGTCAAAGATTCGTTCCGGAATGAGGCAATTACAATTAACATACTTACTTACTGAGCCATTAGAATTAACATACGGAGCAACTAGAATTAACATATTGATAATTAGAATTAACATACTGAGCACAATTCGCCTCGCTCACACACACACGCACACACCAACCGACCACTGGGTTTCGTGGTTTATGACGACAGACTGCGTATGGAGAAACGGAGGGAATGGAGTGCGTCAGAGGCGGTTGATTAGCATCTCAGAAAAGCCATCGCCCAATCTCCTCCGTCAAGACTCCGCAGTCTGATTACGACAGACGATGACCGCAGACAAATAGGAACAAGTGCCCTGCCAAACAGATATGCACAGACCTATGCGCACACACACAGACAGACAGACAGACCGACAGACATAAGCAGACATACAGACCATAACATAGTGACGATGTTGTGAAGCCATTCTCCACATAATTTATAATCTTTCAATGCATACTTACAATATTTTATAATATTGTTCATACTTAAAAACACTTGCTTTCTTGCACTGATAAATGCAAGCACGTGCGACCTCACATCATCTATCACACACAGGATACATATACTCTATACACTAACACATATCTGGGCATTCTGAAATGCGCACAAAAACATCGCATAGACAGGCAGAAATATTATATACAAATCTAGAAATGGTAGTTACTCAAAACTCGATATGAAACGCAAACGGCATCTGCATTCGTAAATAAGCGCTATAAGAGCCGAAACAACATGACTATTGTGTAAACAGTGAGCATCTCAAGAATCGAGAGTTTACAATGTGGACATTGTGGATACAAGTTCAGGACTGTTTCAACTCAACAGATGCGACTCAGAAACGGAGCTTGGTAAATCCTTTCCATGCATCGATTGCTCTTAGCATAACACAATAAAAATGACAACTACAGTAGCACCAGAAGCAGGCTTCCTCTACACGAAGAACCATAAAAAGACCCACAGGAGCCAGGCAGGTCTGTCTAAATGGTCCCGTATATTTTATTTGAAGATTTCTACGGCATCTCTTCAAGTCCACTACTACTCAGAGGCACTTCCAACTACAGCGCTGATGCTGAGTCAGAGTTAACATGCCAAAGCGCCTCATTTCTTTACGCCATCTGGCGAATATAGGTTGAGTCTACATATCGGGCTCTATCTTAGAGCCTGTATTGTTTGCACCAGTGTATTTAGCAGTTTAGCCCCTCCTCAGTGTCTTCACAGATGACTTGCGTGCAAAGGACTTGCTCAAGGTCCTTACGCAGTGGCTTGAGGTAGATCGAACCTGCAACGTTCCAATCACAAGGTGCCGAACGCCATCGTGCCCCACCTTCGGCATGGCCTCTACTGTGACTTCTGTGGTATGAAGGTGTTGGACTACTGGTACATCGAGTATCTATCAACGGCAGATTCAACTGAATCATGACCACAGGCAATCATTACAGCAACAATTCACATGAGCACGAGAAATTCAAACCACAGGAGAAGACTTATTTCAATAATCATGCGACAATCCTTGATCTTTGAACTCATCATGTACAACACCTTCAGCCTATTTCTTTCTAAAGTATAATTGGAAATCATCCTATTATTTTATATTGTCATAATTATTATTAAATGTTGATTGAGACCAATGTACCATTGTACATGATATTTAAAACAAAATTGTTTATGAGTGAGTTGACTAGTTTACACCAAGATGAAGTAATTACTAATTACGGTAATGTTATTGCTTGTTAAACATAAGCCTTCATTTGCGTTACACACACACTGACAAAACCTCGCTCTATCAACAAAGCTTCTTACTAAAGACAGATATTTCTTCAGAGAATTCAGAAACCAAAGTCTGTCTCTGAGAGCAGCCAAATAAGTGAAACGAATCAAGAAACCGCTCGGCTCTGAAAACAGAACTGACTTCAAACAAGAAATCAAGAAATTAATGTTGATATCGACCTAAAAATTTTAGTCCAAACAAGTTGAGAAATAGGCCTAGGCAACGGCAGCCTAAGATGCACTGAGTTCATTTTAACATGCATTCTGGCTGTCTACAATCTGTGTAGGCCTACATTCAGAGTTCATCACAATATATTGGGCCTCAAATGACACACATGTTAAGAGCAAACAAGTCTTGCATGGTTGCATTGCTGTGGGCTGAAACCAAGCCTCAGCCTTAGATCTGGAGAAGTTAATCTTTTGGACAAAGCAAAACTGTCTCCACCATTGATACCTCTCCATTGTTTACTCAAAGCTTGACTACTGCAATTCCTTCTTCCTCAACCTTGAATCCAAACAAACTAAAGAGCTTGCAGCGAATCTAAGACTCACAAGCCTCAAATGACTACAGAGGCATAGCCAGAAATATTTCCCTCTTATTTTTTATTTTTTAGTCGTTCACCCGAATTTTCAGATTTATAGCATTTTCGGGCTGAAATCTTGCCAAAGGTCACGTTTTTTCCACCAATAAAAGAAGTCTTCATATTTTCGGGGGGTTACATTTTAAATACATGCAAAAAAATAATAAATACATGGGCACAAATTATTTCAGGGGTGGGGAGGTGTGTGAACCACTTCAACATTCTATCACTATGAATCTATAATTAAACAATATAATACTTGATCTTTCGATCGATCGGTCGGTCGGTGATGCCATGTCCGTGGGCTAACGCTCTAAAA
>JAQFXW010000880.1:0-16606 GCA_034693945.1 Dendrobaena attemsi
GAGGCGGTCCCGACTACCCGAAGGTGTGTCGGAGTTTACACGCCGAAGCGCTTCAGCAGTTGTAGGTGAAGGACTTGCTAAAGGTTCTTACGCGGTGGGTGGATTTGAACCTGCAACCTTTCGGTTTCAAGGCGCCGACCTTAACCACTACACTACCGCGCCCCACATATAGTTTGAGATACTTTGTGCGCAATTTGCGATTAGAGCAGACGGATTGTTTTTGGTTGATCAGGAGTCTTTGTGACATGCGAGGAATTGGAAAGCTGAACAGAGACCAGTTTGCTTTGGCAATGTACTTCATCCAACAGAAGCTTAAGGGCGTTGAGCCTCCAGCCAAACTTCCACCAGAACTGATTCCGCAATCTGTGAGACGAAGGTCTCTTGTGGTGAGTTCTTCACTTGAAACACGCGACTAAGCCTTTCATCAACTGAGTGCAATCAGTGTATTAGGATAGCGATTGCATTTCAGAGGCATTCAGAGTATTTATGATGTATGATAAATTTTAGGAATAATTCTGCCTCAAAGTTTATTTAGATTTTAAACAGGAACTTTTGTGTGAGTTTTGGTTTCATTAGAAGATGTGGCTTCATTATGTATCCAGTTGTGGTCTATCAACCAGTTTATTGAATAAACAAATATATATATAGAAGTCTTGGTGCCATTACTGATTATGCTTTATGATTATAAGTGCTAATGAAGGCATGTGATTAGCTTAAAGTAAACGTATATTCACGTGGTTGTAGAGAGAAGTCTATTAATTACTGATCAGGTGTGAAGCTAAAAGGGAAGTCATTTAGAACAGTTGTACTGAAGTTAGTAACTTGTGTGTATCATTTTAGATTCTCTGCTCTCTTAGACGGATTTGTACTTCCAATGACACCACTTTTCTTGATGCCCAGCCATTTCCTTAATTCTGCTGTAGCCCTCTTTCATTATCCAGTTCAATAACATAATTCTTGACCTTCCTCCTGTCTATTTCCCTTCCATTCGACCTTAGGTTACAATTCCACTTTCTCTGTCGACTTCTGATTGTTCCTATCAGTGATCTTTTTTCATTACTTGTGTAGCTAAGCGTAATGTTCCTTACTCTGTGGATGGTCTGTGGTATGTTTGGTTGAATAGGATGGAGCCGTTCCTTCTGGTCTGTCTGTAGACTACAGTTCTGCTGGCATGAAAGAACTTGATCAACTTGGCAATGAGATAGAGAAGCTCAAAAGGTGATATTTCTCTTCCTCGTTCTTTGCTTTAATTGGTATCGCTTCCCGATCAAGCTTCTTTGGGTTGTTTAACTATGGTGTCAGACAGTTTATAGTTAAAAGCCGTTATGATCAGAAAAGCCATTATTAGGATCAGTCAACATGGCAGTTCTTTATTTACATTTCAAACTGTTTTGCTCCAATTTTCATTGCCATGTCGTCAAATAACATGAAGATTAATTTGTTCTGTGTTCTATTGTTCAGTGAAAAGATTGTTCTGGATGAGGAAAAGGTCAAAGTTGAGGCGAGTATAAAGACGTGCAGTGAAGAGATGCTGAGCCTGGAACATGAGCTGGAGACTGTGCTGGCCGCTGGAAAGCAACTGGATATGCAGAAGACGGAAGCGCAGAAACGATTGACTGAACTCGATGGCAGAGTACGGTCTCTTAGTTCCACTTCTTCTTAACTGTAATATTATTTTAAGTTACTGGAAATTTCTGTCTTACTATTGGATTAGATTAACTGTTCAAAGTTCATGTGCAGAATCATGACCACTTTGGTGATAAATAATAATATATTTGTTTAATTGAGCAGTATGATTAAAAATCAGAGTGTTCTTGCATTTAATTCTTTGGCAGCCAGTTAGGTGCTCATCTCATCATACTGCGGCTCATTTTACTATTGCTACTTAGTGAATGGAAAGATTGGTTGGCCATTGATTAGCTGACTGGTTGGTTATGCTCCATTGTAGTTGATATTCATCTGTGCCTGGCAGTGGGTCATATTTTTTGTAGATTTCTGTGGCGGACAACATTTATAAAGATAATAGTTTAATCTCATTTGTTGTTTGCATTGAAGAGTGTTTGTTTTCTTCTTTAGAAAGTTAACCTTGAAAAAGTTCTCAAGGAAAACAACGACAGACTTCAAGAAGAACAACAACAGGTATTGTTTTAACTCTTCATCTGCAGCAATTGCTGTTATCTTTGTTTTTGTAGCCCTTCTTTTGTTGTCAAGGCAATATTTAGTTTGAAGGCAAAATAATATTCTGCTGTGCCTTCCCTACCTTCTGGCAAAGTCTGTCTGCAGACACAATAACATTAGACTTTATTTCACCAGTTTCAGTTAATGATTTATTTCCTATTTGTGTTTACATGGATTTGTGTGGCTTAGTTTTTTTTATTTCAGACACTTAACACACATTTTGTCTAGTATGTATTAGTAATAAAGGATTTCATACAGACACAATATTTATTTATTTGCTAAATTTGTCAAAACAAAATTGCATATTATATATGAACAATTGCATATATTATGTGAATACATTGCACATACAGCAGAACTTCATTATAATATTGAAATTCAAGGGACTATTAGTTAAACATAGATTGATACGGTAGTAACATGTTTAATCCATTGAAGAAGCATGGTCAGAGTTCAATAGGTTATGAATCATTGTCTGGCATTCACTGTGGGGTGTGGTAGTGTAGTGGTGAAGGTCGCCGTGTTGCAATCGAAGGGTTGCAGGTTCAAATCCCACCCACCGCGTAAGGACCTTTAGCAAGTTTAGTTTAGTTTTTTAAATTTCAGACACTTAACACACACTTCACTCACAATTTCCCCAGTGCTTTGGCGTGTAAAACTCCGACACACCTTCGGGCTGTAGTCGGGACCGCATCTGAATAGTAGTGGACTGTAAGAGGCAGTGTAGAAATACATACATACACTAACAATCGATTACTAAGTTGCCATTTGTGATGTTTAGTGCTAACCAGCAGTTATGCTTGGCATGAAGGAGAGAGAGAGCTGTGCAATGATTTCGCTGTTTGTCATTTTGTGCAGGTGATTCACCTGCGAGAACAATTGACCAATCAGGACAGCATGGATAAGGTTGGTTGCTCAATCCATGACATGCTCATCAAGCTTACCTTCCATAAAATTATAATTTGTATTAATAAGTGGAACAGCTTTTAACTTTTCAGATACGTGAAATTTAAATTTTCACTTATCTGAATAAGCAATTTGAAAGCTGTTGAGCCTAGCAGATATTAATACCTTTCAACCAAAAAGTGACTCAACTGGCTGCATTTCCTGCCTTAGACTGTTGGAGTGAACATTTACCTGTTTTAGAATGTTTATTGACTCTTTTTATCTCTGCACTATTCAAATTAAAATGTGAAAATTCTTTAAATGAATGTGCAATTAATCACAATAAAGAAATTAATCGAAATGCAGCCCTACTATTAATATCTTCAGTTGATTCCTGGTGAAGTTAGAGTTGAACTTAAAATGTTGCAAGGAACCTTTTCCCGCATCAAATCTCCATTGGAAGATTTTGATTTATTAGCTGTTGGAAGAGAATCTGAAGAGCAAACGTGATGAGCTGAACGTTCTGCGCCAAAAGGAATTGGAATATGAGCTGAAGGTAGAGACAGGCCACGGCAGACTCGTTCAACTCTCCAAACTGGTTCATGGCACTCAAGTCAACATCAACCAGGTAGCAATTCATAAATGATAATAATAGTAATAATGATGAGGTAGGCCATCACGTGTTACGAATGACGCGACCACCTTTTTGTCGCAGCGTCTTTCCATCTGTGTCCGACTTTATAGCCTGGTCGTGTTCAAGGGTACTTCAAATGACGAAGATGAGGCATGACCATTAAGAAAAAAATTCTGCTCATAAAGCACTTCTCTTAAATCATTGATAGTTAGAAATACTACTAACAACAATAACGACTGTAAAATTCATTTGATAATAGTGACTGTTCGATTTTTATGTTTTTGCATTGATTGTGGTTGGGTCTTTGACGGCCATTTGATGAAACCTGATGTATACATCAAAGTTTAACTTTATGTTAAAATGTGTTAAATTGTTCAACTGTTCATTTTTCTCAGTTCGTAACTGAGCAGAACCTTTTCTAAATTGTTTATCTGGACTATTATACCAAGAGCTTTTTTTATCTTTGCAGACTGTTCATCTGCAAATTGTGGCTTAGTCTGCATATGTCATTACTTGTGAGCCTTATGCATTGTTCTGTGCAGGCTGAATACAACATTAACAAACTGGAAGAAGCGCAGAGAAACGTAGCACAGACCATTGGCCTCTATGACTCCATGTTAAATGATGAGATGACGGAGGACGAGGCAATGAGGATTGGTTCATTGGCCGTCACTTCACCACTGGCCTTAGATCTCAGTCTATCTACGCTCGATGCTATGGTCAGTCCATGCAGACTTCACTCTGTAAATGTAACTCTGTATAAATGTGCATTTATAACTCGTTAGCTTTTAGTGTTAGGAAATAATTATAACAGGAAGAACTAGAAGAGACATAACGAGGAAAGAGCTAGAACAAAGAAGAACTCAGGTGTTAAGAAATAATTATAACAGGAAGAACTAGAAGAGACATAACGAGGAAAGAGCTAGAACAAAGAAGAACTCAGGTGTTCAGAAATAATTATAACAGGAAGAACTAGAAGAGACATAACGAGGAAAGAGCTAGAACAAAGAACAACTCAGGTGTTCAGAAATAATTATAACAGGAAGAACTAGAAGAGACATAACGAGGAAATAGCTAGAACAAAGAAGAACTCAGGTGTTAAGAAATAATTATAACAGGAAAAACTAGAAGAGACATAACGAGGAAATAGCTAGAATAAAGAAGAACTCAGGTGTTAAGAAATAATTATAACAGGAAAAACTAGAAGAGACATAACGAGGAAATAGCTAGAACAAAGAAGAACTCAGGTGGAGACAGGATCGTAGAAAGAAGATTGAAATGGTATGCAGATGTAGTAAGAACGGACAACAAAAGACTCCCAGGATAGAGGGAACAAGAAGCAGAGGATTGCAAGAAAGACCGGGATGGAAACAAGAGTTGACATGGACATGAGAACGGCACTTGACATGACACAAGATAGTAAGTACAGGGCCGGATTTACCTCTCGGGGGGTCCCTGCTAATTGTACTCGGGGGGCCCCATGCTAATTATTTTTGGGGGCCCCATGTCTAACTGAACGTGGAATGTTAGGGTGTCGTTAAATAGTCCTATATAAAAATCAACTTGTGCCTAAAACAACGCGCTTAATCTACTCGAGAGCCTCTGAATAGGGATCTTGAAGGGGCGCTATACAAATTGCGATTGATTGATTGATTGAAAGTGATTATTTTACTTAAATCAGAGATTTTTTATTGCCAGAAAATAATTGAGCCAAAAGAGACACACTTAGGCCTATTCCTTACGCTTGGATGCATGACTACCATTTAAAGGTTTCAATTTATTGCTGCAAGTTCTTGTTTAAGCCCAAATTAGCATCTGATCTTTTGTAAGAAATAATTATTTCATGTAATACATTTTCAGCTTTCTACCTCAAGGGACCCCCTTGTCTCTAGTCTCCGCTATGGCCGGAATAAATGCTATTATTGGCGGTGTAATGGGAATAAATCAGGCGGGGGGCCCCATGCTATGAGCATACTAGTTAATCCGACCCTGAGTAAGTAACAAATTTATGCGAGACATTTACTGTAAAGACCTAATTTTCTGCCCACGTCTGATGGAAGAAAGAAAGAAGAAGCTTTTAGTGTTTCTCTTAGATGTTCAGATAAATTGCGTTTGTATTTCTTTAGTCAAAGTCATAGATGACATTGGATGACATTGACTTTGTACATTCTGAACTATTGGAGGATTTCCTGATGAACTGTTAATGTTTTCGTCATAGTCGGACATTGTTGCGATGACGAGCACAGAACTCGAAAGTCTTCAAGAGAAGCTCACTACTTTGCCAACTGGAGAGACAGAAGGTACTCTGTCACTTTTCTTTATTGGTCAACGTTAAAACTCTTTTTTATTAGTTGAATTTTCCTAAAGCTCTTTTAATCATCGCAATCATCCAGTGACGAATTGATTTTATTCGCATTCCATATTTGATTTGAGAAATAGAATACATGTGGAAGGTAGCAATTACGTTGCTTTCTTGTTGTTTTGATATGACTCAGAGCGATTTGCAAGTACATTGATCCACAGCCATTTGTTCAACTGCAATTTTTTTTGCTCATCAGTAAACTGCCAGTGAGGTTGGAGCCTTGATTACACCTCAGTGGAGAATGGGTGGTCATGAAGTTATAAACGTATATATATATAGCTATTCAAGTTAGCAGAGACTTTGCAAATCTTTAACTTCATTTTTGCACAAATTGCCAAAGTTAAGCGAACTTGGGTGGGTCACTTGAAATCAGGCCATGCGCCTCATGCAAGCTCTGCGTTGGACAGCATGCATTCAGTGGTAATTCTTTGTTTACATAATTATCCCTCGCATCACAGAGCTCCGCTATGTATGATATCCCCAGACATCTCGCTTCTGAGTAGATTAAGTGCTTTGGAGTAGACTTATTCTGTAAGATGCGCTATATAAAAGTTCCGATCATCATGTTGTGTGGCGAGGAGGTGAAGTCTTTTGTTGATTCAACCCCAATGAACAATGAATTAGTCGGTATATTCCTGTTGTAATGGGAATATCTCTTATTTCAGCGGACGAAACTGATACAGCGGATGTCAACTACGAAGATACAGTGGCTCCACCTGGTGCTGATCCATTCGGTGAAGCTCTTGCTTCTGTGGTGCAAGCTAAGAAGGAAACGGTATACAAGAAATATTGACAACGAATTTCACTTGACTGCTATTTTCTTTATTATCTAATGCAGTGTTTTCTGCTGTTGAGAACATTTAGATGTTTTACTGCTACTAGAATAAATTGCACTTCTTTTTTGTCACTGCTTCAGAAAATCAAACACATATAATTAAGTGGTTTCAACAAATAAATGATTATGTCATTCTCATTTTGATGACTTATAAATTTATCTTCAACATTAAGTAAAACGTTCTCTTTGCATTAATTTTGCCTTGTTTCACATTGTATTCTTTAAATACATGCAATGGGCTTGGGCTGTTTGCACAGTGCACACACATTGTGCATTTCAAGGATGAACTGGATCATGTATGATAGACAGGTCATAAGACCTTGGACACAAGAAGTGCAGTGTCACCTACAGTGTCACCTACAGACCTCTGAATTGCAAACTACACTCAACTCTGCATTAAGCTGCTCCTTATTTTAATATGGGATGTTCTAAATGTTGTGCTCAGCATTAAACATTTTAAGAAATTGGAAACATCTTAAAGCCATCTTGCTTAACCCTAGTTGTGAGAGCTGTTTGATGATAAGTTTCGAATAATGGTGAGAAATATTCTTGTTTCTGCTGTCAGAAAGTGGTAGAAGATCCATGGACTTCTGCAGCATTTGCTAACGCTAAGCCACCAGGTATGTCACTTAGAACCCTACCTATTGACATGATACCATTTTTTATTGATACAAAACTTAAAAATTACATTTTTATGCCACATTAAAGAGCAGAAGTTTCCCTTTGAAACGAGCTCCTGTTTGGTCCTAGTTCTGTGTTTACTGAAACTGCCTCTAAATTCATTCTATGATTTTGAATTTACTCTAATTATTATTAATATATGTGACCTTCATTGTCTAGCAGAGATTTCAGGCATTCGGAGGTGGAACTTTATTTGAGAGATGGCAATGATTTGAAAGTGCACTAAAAGCCAGATTTTGACACTTAAAGAAGAACTAACATTCGATTATAAATTGGAAAAATATGTCTAGACTGTTTTTAGGTATAGTACTTTGTGAAAAAGTAGATTATACATTGTGTTACTAAGAAAAAGGGGAAAAGATTAACGCATGTGAAATGTGGATATGGAGAAGATGCTGAGAATATCATGGACAAAGAAAAAGACTAATGAATGGGTACGCATGGCGATTGGAATCGAGAAGGATGAGACGTTACAACAAATAGTGCTAAGAACAAAACTGAGGTTTTTTGGAGATCAGATGGATTGGCTCGTGGAGAGGGAAGAAGAAAACAAGGGCGATCAAGGAAAAAATGGATGGATGCGATATACAAAACAATTGGAACGAATTTATCAGAACTAAAGGACACGACATCAGAAAGAAAGAAATGGAGAAGCTTCATCATGACGGTCGCTAGAGTAAAAGGAACGGACAGCACAAGGTGACTACACGAAAATGGAGAGAAGAATAATTGAACTCTGATGTGATGGGGTTCAGAGAAAGATGCATCTGTATAACACAGTGTATATACAAAATATCTTTCTCTAGATTTTACCAGATTGTTTTCATTTTGTGAATTAATGTGTTAGATGGTTTGATGTTTTTAGCGACCAATGATCCGTTCTATGTGGGCACAATCGCTGAGCTAAAGTCGCCAATTAATGTAAGTTGTTATGTAAACTGTTCAGTGTTTAGTTAACACAAACACCTGTGAAAATCTTAATAGTTGTTTATACTTCCATATGTAGAAAGAACTTGGCAGCATACCCTCTGCCACTATGATCCAAGGAATCAAAATGAATCGCATGTTGGGAAATTGGATTGCATTTTTTGCCCATTTTAAGATTATAACAGAAATGGACACAATAATATGTTAATCTCATTTCTGATGTCTTACATCTGATGAAATTCATTGTTTTAGTGTGGTTTTTTTGAGGATTTTGTAAAAGATATCGTTCTAGTTTTCTTGGTTGCACATTAAAACCAGCCATATTTTTTCATAAAATTTCAATGCTCTTCATTAGCCATGCGTACCAGTTGTGAACTTGTGGTGTCGTTTTAAAATGAACATTTTGGTCTTTAAGAAAATATATGAAATCTATATTCTGAAATTTTCGACATGTGATGCATTTTGATCCCTGGGGTTACATATTTCTACTACACATGCATATATCTCCAACATACACAAGAAATTACTCATAGGTGATAAAGAAGAAATTGCATCATGAATTTATGCGGTGCATGATTTAGAGATAGAGAGAAACGGAAGCAAGGAATGGATGGATGCTGTTTGGTTTGACCAGCTGTCGACATTGGTGTAATTTCAGAGGCTGTTGAATGAGTCTGTATAATATGTTTGTTTCTTTTGAACGCTTTAGCCGGAGGATCCGTTTGGTACTGGAACTTTTGCTCCGCCTGGACTTGAGGATGCCAAGAAACAAATGAGTCTACATCCATCGGACAAGAAATCCGGTCCACCTCCACGTCCTAAGTCTCCGAGTGCTCCAGGGCGTCCAAAGTCTCCTGCCCCTCCGAAACGGCCAAAGTCACCGGTGCCTCCTCGACCAAGATCTCCCGCTCCACCTGGAAGACCAAAGTCTCCGGCTCCCCCTTCGAAGCAGAAGAAGGGTCCTCCTCCTCCTCGGCCGCCTGCTCCAGCCAGGAGTCCTCTACCACCCCAGTCCCAGGACGCGGCACAGGATTGCGCGGATAGTCAGAATGGAGGAGAATCGATGACATTTCCCGTCACCTCAGATGTCGACCATGACTTCGCTGACTTCAACACCAACACGGTAAATAAGTGAAGATGATTTGATTGTTATACTCTTCAATCAATCGAATTTATATAGTGCCTCTTCAAGATCCTACTCAGCAGAAAATGTGTTTTATTGGCGATGGTAAACATTCTGGTGGTTGTAGGAGAAGCAATGGTAAATATTTTATTGACTGTCATTGTTATGTGTTGAAGTTTTGCCAGTGTTGCTAATTAATGCCATTGTCATCGTGAAGATGTCGTAATATCTGTTAAATTTTGTTACTAGCTACGAGTGACATCTAGAGTTGTCGGGTTTTCTAGAGGAGATAGAGTGCTGCCAGCAAGAATACGTCATCGGGTTCTATTGTTTTCAACCGTCTTAAATCATTGCAGATATATATATTTATTTAATACAACAAACGTATGAATGTTAGTAACAATGAACGTGTCCTATATATGGATCTTTCTAATCATGTTAAGTAGTTATTAAACTTATTATCAACCAACTTTTAAATATAATTCTGTCAAATAATATCCATAATTTTATCCATGCAATTTTATCTTCTAACCCTGGACTGAGCTCCCTATCCCAAGTGCTGCTGAATCGTTGCATTGATTTCATTCGATTGCTTACGAACTATGGCACTCAATTCTCTATTATTAAGTTTTGTTGGGGTTGAAATAGAATGACACCATTTGTGTCATTGTAAAGAGGCTGCCTTAATCTTCTAAAAGTGTATTTCAAACTAAAGATGTGACTTAAAACTGGTTTTGTGCAGCTGGGTCAACACTGATCTGAATGCGGGGATGACTGTTGTTTGTCTCATTTTCTTTGATTCAGTATTCATCGGACGACACGACGGCTTGGCTGCAGCAATGATTGCATCGATCAAACGATCGAATGATCCGATGAGTTCGTCTCCGCCACAACTTGGTCCTCTTCGTCTTCTAACTCTGCTGCTTAGTTCTGTGGCCAGTGAAGCAATATATCTCTTTCTGTGTTGTTTCTGGGTACTTCGCTGTCACTTCCCTTGCCTTGTCATCTTTCACGTAATCTGGATCTGGAGAGAGGGAGGGAGGGTGGGTTCTAATCATCTTCTGCTCAAAGTCTTCTACCTGAAACTTAATCTCTACTTTGTCATCAGTTTTTTTATAACCTTAACAGTTCACTTGCTTAATATATTATTGTAATTAAGGAAATTTTAACGTGCGCAAAGTCATGCCGAAATGTTAATTTGAGATGACCAGTGGGATATCCAGATATTCGAGAACGAGTGAGTTTGAGATGGCGCTTATGGAAGAATGAAAGTTTAAGCTCAAGAGAGACAGTGTTGGTCGATTTCAATCCTGGAGCGTACATTTTGAGAGATATCTTGTTTTGTACTTTACTGAATTAGGAAGAGTATGGATTATTTCTTATTTGTTATAATGTAGTTATAATGTAACTGAATATAGATTGCAGGTTTTACGGATGAGTGCCCAAGGCTACACCAGTCAAAAATTGAATCAAGAACAGATGGATGGTGTTAGGTAGACCAATTTGAAGTACATGAAGGGCTGTAAACCCCAGTGAATTATTAAAACCTGTAGGGAAAACATCATACCTCATAATTATAACTAAGTTTCATCTGGTGTTGAACTGTCCAGTCTGTAGATGGTGATATGGCGATGATCTTGTATCTGCTGAGAGCTATTTTGATGACACGTGCAGTTCTTGTGTACAGATAGTGCAGAGTCACGTGTCGTGTGCTGAATAGCGTCGTTAGTCTGAAGACTTGATGTTACAATGATTTTACTCTGTGTTCCTTATTTGCTACATCGTAATTCTTAACGTCCGTCTTGCATTTGTATCTTCATGACAGTCTAGAGTTTTTACAACGTTTTTCTGTGACTGAATGTTTTTAGTTGGTAGGAATATTTAAAACAGAATGCTTCAATGTTGGTTTAGACTGGAAAGTGATCACTATCCTATCTTCAGCTTTACTTCAGTGTTACAGCTATTCTGGGTCCAGTTGGGAAGGATCATGTCCGAGCACAGCTGGACGACTCGTGCAGTTTCTTTTGAGTTACATGGTGTGGTTGACAATGATCTATTCCAGAGAACTACTTTCTTGTCCATGATAGGCGAAATGGCTGAAGTTTGCAGATTGTCCTAATGACAGTTGTAGTCAAATCTCATTAATTTATTTAATGATGCACAACTGATGATGACAAAGTCTATCCTACGGAGAAGACATGTAATTTCTGGTAAGTAAGAATGGCTTTAACACTGTTAATTGCTGGTTTCCATTTTTAACTTTAAAGCTATTTGTTTCATCAGCTTTTTACATTTACAACAGCTGTGTAGTTGCATTGTTGAGAAAATGATGATCTTCATTTTCTTACCTTGCATTCTAACAATCAGTCTAAATGATTTGTTTAGTGTTCCTACAAAGTCTCTACTCAGAGGCATTCCCAACCAGGCCTGGTCAAAAAGGGAAGTCCTAAGGAGACGATGTTCAGCTTCCTGGTGATGCATCTTCCTTTGAAGAGCACTGCTCAAGAGCTGATTTGTCTCGTTTCTAACTCAGTCTTATTCAATCCATGTCACATCTGTCAAGACTTCTTCCCTCCTTGCAAGGTTGGCCCTTATAACATGGGATCCAGGCCATATGACTCTACCCTAGACCAAGTTGTCATTGGGACGAGAAGTTTAATTTATACGATTGCTTAAGTTGAATTGTTGACACAACTTGTGTAAGTGCTCTACTATACGTTTGCTGGTAATCTAATAATAAGTACATACAAACTTTTATATTAGCCGATGATCGATTTAAGCAAATCAATGGTATACTGGGAAGACCGAGTGAAATGTAATTACTTCATGTCGAAGGAAAGTTATACTGCTTGCAATGGAATTTAATCATTCAGATATTTTGAGACCTTATTCCCTCTTCAGGCCTTTGATTCTCTTTCATTCATGGCATACAGTTGAACAAACATTCAGTTTTAAAATATTTATGTTGCAATTGATCTATTTTGCAGTTTATAATTTTCCTGCAATTTAATGCACTTGTACTATTTATAATTTATTACATTGTAAATTTAGATTGTTTTTACTATGCTAATTGTTTTTACTACGCTAAAGGAAGTTAATCATGTAGTGGACAAGGAGCCGCAAATATGCGTCTATGGTCTCGGTCTGCACTGTGTTTCAAATATTGCGTGATGATGGGTCATTTGTCGTACCAGCAGAAATGGACCATCCGAGTAGTTAGCATTGATATTTAAAAATTGACTTTACTCTGATATTTTGTTGTAATAGTTCTCTGTGGTTCATACTTTGTAACAGTTGTTCTTTTCCAATTGGTAGTTAGTAATCTCTGCTTGTGCTACTTGATGATTATAATATATATATACACTGTGCAATAGGAATGTAGCTGTAGCGTCTACGATGTGTGTGTTATTGTTAGCGATATTGTTATTAGGGCGTTACTGTTTTGTTATTAGTAAGAATTTGAATACTAGTTTTTTTGTTTTACATGACCGTTCTTATCGTAAATCCCGTATCTCTCAGCTTTCAGTTCCAATTTATTGTGCATTTGTACATTTGCTGATCGATTCCACATCGATAAGTTAAAGAATTATTGGTATAAGTTGGCAAAACTTTTGGGTGTAAGAAATAGAATGTGTATGAGACTGACCATTGTTAGGCTGAGCTCCTTTAACTTTTCCCTTGACTGCCCTTGGTCAGAGCCGCATTTAGATTAGTGTGGTCTAGGGTGATGTGACTACCTTCCACAGACCCATCCGTGCTGACAACCACAAGCACCCTCTGTAGAAGACCGGTCCACCAAGCACACGATCTTTTTACGCCCTAAAGTACCGTTAGGCCTACATTATCAGGCGCCTGGTAATGACATGCAGTGATTCCGTTAACGCCTAAATTTTCGGAGTCCTGGACGCACCAGGACAAAAATTTGGAGTCCCAAGTCAAATGAGAAGAGTCATGGACACTGACTCCACACCCATCTATTTTTGTAGTCCCATAGGATTTTAGGGCCATATAGGCCTTTAAGGTAATAAGCTAGCTGCAAATTCCCCGAATACTGCAATTGACCAAAGATGGCGTTTTGTGTGAAGTGTGAACCCGATTTTGGCAAGGAGTTTAAGGAGGACGGAAGCGCGATTATTTTTTGTATTGACACATTTTTAATGCGATATTATGTGACACACCGTATTTTAAGCGTCGCTTGGACGCCGCGGTAATTTATTTTGGAGTCCATGGACGCATCGTTAATTTATTTTGGAGTCCAATCACAACTGATTGGCGTCCAGCCTCAAAATTTTGGGAGTCCTGGACACCAGGACTCACACTAACGGAATCGCTGAATTGACATGGCTGTGTTACGGGAATCCTAGAAATAGTCATTCTTATTATCAGACTATTTCTATGGTCTATTTAATCCGCAAAGGCTAGTGAGCAGTGATTCCGTTAACATCTGAGTCCTGGACGGACCAGGACGCAAAATTTGGAGTCCAAGTCAAATGGAGAGGAGTCATTGACTCCACGCCCCTCAATTTTTAAGTCCCATAGGCTTTTACAGGCATATGCTACATAAAATATCTCTGAGTAGCCAAAGTAAGAGTACATCTGACTAACGGTGATTTTTGTACGAAGAGTGTGCCTGATTTTGGTTAAGAAGCTAAAAAGGGAACGTGAGCGCGAACATTTTTTTGACCATTCTTAATTGCAATATCATGTGACACACGGTATTTGGACGCCGCGATAATTTATTTTGTATTCCATTCACAATAATTATTGATCGGCGTCCATGGACGCCGCATTTTTATTTCTTGGAGTCCAGCCTCAAAATTTTGGAGTTCCAGACGCCGGGACGCACACTAACGGAATCGCTGCTAATGATTGCCGGGTAATACGTTGATAAACAACGGACGTGAGGCCTAATACACTTTCACCGAATGATGGAAGTAACGATTGCTTCCAATTTGAAACCCAACCAACCCTAAATTTCCTATCATACGATTATTAGGCCTATTTTTTATGTTCTGTCTGCGCATAACATGACAGCCATAGCTGACCGGTCGGTCCATGCCGTCTGCAGGGAACCAGTAGAAATAATATGAGGCACGTTGTGTTGCTCGGACAATGTGACTGAAATGACAGAAATGTTGATCTTTTATATTTTCCTTACTAAATCATATTAGGTAGAGTGCCGTGATCGATATCATGCATGTTAGGTGCCAGAGAGGCGGAGAGAGACAGACACACACATACACGGAGGCAGACAGACGGAAATAGACAGAGACTGAGACTCAGAGAGAAAGCATTAGTAGGAAGTCATAACAACGTGTGTTGTCTGTTTGTCTGACCTGTAACGCCGCGTTGTCGTTTTGACATTAGCTCAGACCATTGTCCGTTTTAAGAATTCCCAAATTTTTAGTAAAAGAATTCTCAAGGTCGTACCAATTCATAAGTCACATTTAGTATTACGTCAAATTTGTTTTAATTGTATATCTATGACAATTCGCTATTTTCTGTAGGCCTACTACAAGGCTACAACCCTTAACAAAACACCCTTAATCTATCCCTGAAGTTCCAAGATCTTGGGATATTTCCCAAGCAGTGTGAGCTCTGGCAAAGCCGTGATGCGTGCCGCCTCTGCAGCCAATGACATACCGTCTGCTGGCATGCAGCTGCAGCGGTGGTGCTCCACGGGTGGTCATCATGGCGATGATCATAATGGTCAGTTGTCTCACTCGGCCTTCTTCGGTGGTGACGCCCGGAATGCGTCAGCGCTGCCTCCAAGAGCCGGACAGCCCCAAGGCAGATGCAGATGGAGTTAGAATTGATGGAAATGTCTCCTCTTCCTCTTATTCCTCCTCTTCTTCCTCCTCTTACTTCTTCTCTTTCTCCTCTTTCTTAGTTTCCTTCTTCCTCTTCCGCCTCTTCCTTCTTCTCCTACCTCTGCCGCTCTTCCTCCTCCTGCCTCTGCCGCACAACTGTTGCCCTGGAATGCAGTGTATGTATGATGGTCGGTCGAGCGAATACGCCTCACGTGGCGAAGTCGATGCCACACATCCGGCTGATATGGACGACCCCCCACCCAACTCCTCTTGCTTCTGGTTCATCGGCCCAGACGAAGCAGCGTTGCCCGCTGTGTCTGAAACACGCAGGACGAGCGATGAGGGGACCGTCTCATAAGTTGGTGAATGACTGCAGCTCTCTTAGCATGGCTGTGTTACGGTGCCATATAAATTGTATAGTCATTACTATTATAGTAATTAGCTTTCCAGCTCTCGAGCGATAACTACTGTGACTTCAATGTATTCGAACTGAGCAGTGGAGTAGAACTGAGCGTTGAACCAGAATAATAGGCGTCTTAACGCATCTGACCGTTGAACCTTTGAACAAACGAACTCACTGGAGCAGCCGAAGCTTTGAACGAAAACCGACAGTTCGTGTTTTGAACAACTGAAACTTTACACAGGCGGAGTCTTGTTTGCAGCTGATGTCAACGGACCTGTTGATCTTTCAACATTTGGTCAACAGGTTAGAGATGTTGGTATAACAGCTGATTTGATTCGCATCAATTATTCAGACGACGAACGAACAAAGTGGACGCAAAAGATTCTCATCAACTGCTACAGAAACCTATTCAGCAGGTTTACAGATATAATTATTTCCCTTTTTGTATCCAGATGTTTCACCTGGTATTATCATTAAACGAATATATAATATTTATTCAATTTCAATACAATTCAATTTTTCATTATTTTAAATTATGTTAGGCTTCTTCAGAGTAGGAAAATCGATTGTGAATTTCTTAGAAGAAGAACATTCTCAGAAAGTGACCTATTAAACAGGCACAACAAAAACGGTACAATGTCACGTAAAATATCCACTATCACAAACGGCGACAGATGGTCAAGTTCACAAGATTTAAGTTCGAAGAGGAGAGAAGACGATTCTAGAATTGGTTGGAATTCGTTGAAGACGGACTCTGTAATCGTGAAG
>JAQFXW010000881.1:0-16601 GCA_034693945.1 Dendrobaena attemsi
TGCAGTCATTCACATGCAATACACGCGGTGTATACAATGTGTTATATATAAACGTATGCATTACGTTTATTTATATGAGTAGCAGCTGAGAGAAAAGCTTTCCGATGATGCTTTCAATATGATACGACAGTGCTATAGGGTGTGATGTTCGTTTGTGCATATACATATCATCCGTCGGCCTGTACCGTATAGAAGTCAACGCGGGAGAGATAAACGAGGCCAGACTAAAGCAATTAGACGCACGGCCCAACTGACCCTTACACCTGCTGGACATTGCCTACAGCAGACAGGTGAGCCGTGGAATAGCGCTGACCAACGGGCAAGGCTATAGCTTAGTCCATGGTTCTACGGTTGTTGGGGGTCGAGTGTGGCTGAACGCTCGGTGGAGCCACTGAGTCTCGGAGGCTAAGCTGGCGAAGTTCTGCTCGGACTGTTCACTTGTTCTTGTTGGCGAGAACAGAGAAGGAAGGGAAGTGTTGGAGCTGGATAGAAGAGTCTCTTGTCTAAAGGGAAAGTCGTTGAGGTTGAGACTCGTTGCTTCGGATGTAGCAATTGCTCAACATGTCTTACACGTCGTCGGCTTTTGTAATTGTCTTGTTAGTGCTGGTAAGACTTGCTTCTCTTTTTGGACCTTTCCTTTTAGCTGTACATTCGAATTTTTCCTTTAGCTGTGCGTTTAAATAACTCCCAATATAATTATATGAACCTGGTGGCATTTAAGGGCACCGTCCCCACACTGCAAGAAGACGAGGCCTAACCCTCCAGACTTTACTCCCACTTCTAATATAATTTGTGGAAATCCCGAGGAATCATTGATATCTCGGGTAACAGAATTATATTTATGCGTTAGGCTACATAATTATTAAAATGTTTACAATAATTATTACAAGAACGCAAATGTAACTACATTGCTTGTCTTGTAAATTAAAACATCATCCAGTTCTGCCGCATTTGATCTTATAATAATGATAATCATAATAATCATTTTCGTATATTGTCGGAAGTGGTGGTGCAGTGAGATTGTCGCCGCCTTGCGTCCGAAAGGTCGCGCACACATAAGGACCTGGAGCAAGACCTTCGCTCACTCTTGCTCAAGGTTCCGGGTTGTAGTCGGGACCGCCGATGAGTAGTAGTGGACTTGAAGTGGTGGTATAGAAATGTGTGAATAAATAAATAATTGAAATAAATAGTATATAATTAGGAATATGCCATCATGAGAATGATGAGATGCCGCATGATTAATGTTACAACGGAGCACAATACATTGCCTATCGTACGTCATGTCTTGTTAGCGCTGGTTGGCAATGTCTTCTGTACTTAGAATTAGGCCTATATTATAATTATGGTGGCCGGACAAAATGTCCCCAGACAAATGTCCCGGACATAATGTCCCGGACAAAATGTCTCTGGACAAAATGTCTCTGGACAAAATGTCCCAGGACAAAATGTCCCTTGACAAAAAGTTCCAGGACAAAATCCCTGGACAATAAGTCCAAGGACAAAAAGTCCCAAGATAAAGGTTTCTATAAGACAACAAATTATCAGATTAAATTGTCGCTAGACGCATAAAACTATGATGCTAAATATGTAATTATAGCCTAACCGACCCAAAATCCGTTAGTGTGGGCAGATCAAACTAATAATATCGTGCTGATGATGTCCAAGCCTACGCTCGTTGTTCCCCGTAGGATGCCGTTGCTGCTGTTCTGCAGATGCGCCAAACTAATAATGGACGTCCTTTCTATTTGGCTAGGCTCCACTCGCCTTCTCCTTACCACCTTTAAGACGCAATATTATTCATCTGGCTTGGTACTTGGTAGTATTAGACGACTGATGGCATTGGCCAGGACGTGGTTGCTGAAACCCTTCCGTATGCCACATTCTTAGACTGTCGGGAACATTGAAATCACACTGCGTGAAGAATTAACCTCCTCCCCTCACACAAATCACATTACTCGTAGTTGTTATTATCAATTCGTCAGTTGCATGTCATCTCTCGCTCCTTATCTCGTTATCTTATCTCGTTATCTCGTTATCTCCTTATCTCGCTGCTATGCTCATTCAATCATTCATGGCTTTAACGCTAGCTGTCTGGATCATTGCTACTCTATTTCAGCCGGTTTACCTCTTGTCCTGACTGCTCGTCTTGACAGGGTTCTCCGCTCAGCTGCGCGTCTTATACGTCGCATCCCCAAACGCGAACCTCTATCGACATCTATGAGTGAATCAGACGGATACACATCATACACTTCACTGACTTCCTCTACGCATCAGCTGCAGAATAGCTGCCCTAGTTTGGAAAAGTGTAAGAGGACTAATAATAAATTAAAAACTATTACAGCCTGATGTAGGCCAATCTTGCTGGCTCAGTGGAAGAACAAAGGAAGAACCCCCACCCCGAAACAAATTCCTGGTTACGAATTTAATATTAATATTATGTTCTTGAAATAGCTAGAAAGTAAGTAATGATAGGCCAACATTGACACTATCAATAAGTGAATCATAATGCTGACAATAGTATATCTCATTTTGCAGAAAACAGAACTGTCAATATATAACTATAATTTTTTAAAGTTTCCTGAGACATTGAATCTTAAAACTTCTTGCATAGAGACATTTTATCCTGGGACTTTTGCCTGTACGCCTGTGAGGGACTTTAATAGAACTTTTGCCGATATGCAAATATAGGGATTTTATCCGGGGACTGTTTTCTCTGGGACTTTTGTCTGGGGACTTTTTATCCTGGGACTTTTGTCTGGGGACTTTTTATCCTGGGACTTTTGTCTGGGGACTTCTTATCCTGGGACTTTTGTCTGGGGACTTTTTATCCTGGGACGTTTTGTCCAAAGACTTTATGTCCGGGACATTTTGTCTGGGCACATTTTATCCTAGTACCATAAATATGTTTGCGGTGTATGTATTACGATATTTGAGCTGTCTGATTGAAGCTTATAATGCGGAGCTGATAAATTTCGTATATTATATTTACAGTGCATTGGTATTGGCTATAGACCTAAATCGCATCCCTTCAGTTGGAATTTTATTATTCAAAAGGAATAGTCACAAGCATAACAATTTAAAATGAATCTTGTTCGATTATGACATCAAATAAAAGCTTTGCGAATCTCTGTTTTCAGTGCTGTCTTGACCTGTGTCAAAGCTCTCCTCGCTCAAAGCGAATAAAATCAAGAAAAGAAGAAAGAGGCAAGATCATACGTTACTCTGGTTTAGCCTATTCTATCTATCATGGTTTAAGATTCTATCCTTATCGACGCTACCTTATAATTTGCTATCGTGTCCTTTGCCACAATTCTTATCTTCGATGACGCCCATTTCAAAATGCCATCCATTGTATGAAGTAGCTCTGTGTAACCCTGCCCATTTATGTAACCCTGCCTATATGTAACCCTGCTTATGTAACCCTGCTTATGTAACCCTGCCTATATGTAATCGAATTGGTCTTCTAAAGAAATGTTGGGTTTACCATTACGTCTATCACGACTCAAGCTGTAGCTTACGAGATCGTTTTTGCATGGGCTGAGCTAATCATGTAGGCTATCGTAAATAAACACTTGAATCTACAACGGCACATACCAACTTAACTTACATATTGCATTCGTGATCACGCATCTCGTATAGGCTATTTATGTAATGCATGAAATGGATTCTTCTATGCATGTATGATGCACATAGATTGCTCTAAAATATACGCGGTGAACGGAAAAAGCCAAACCTCTCTTATCACAGCGATAAGTTAGCCTAATTTGCATATTTTAATGAAACGTGCAGAAACTTCAGTTTAAAGGTTATGAAACAGGCAATTGTAATTTTTTAAGTGTAATGTGTGTTCGAACTGTCCTGTATTAGGCTTCAATACTTGATCAAATTCGTCCCGTGTCTGTAGACCTATTAGGTAGTTCTCCGAGATAACCCTTCTTTGTCTTGTATAGATTTCCAGATTTTCTAGTTCTCAGGATTGAGGTCTCCAGGCTATTTGGAAGCTAAAGTGCAGGGGCAATAAAGAGGTTTGGTTTTCCCCTTTTCACAGTGTATGTAACATTGTATATATACATAATATATATATAATCATATATAATGAACTTGTAATAATAATGAATATGTATGACTTTCTGGGTTTAAGGTGGGTAACATACATAATTATTTTATATGCGCTTTTATATATACGATAGCACACGTGTAAGGTGATACACTATGGTCGGGTCTGTGGTCGGCCTGTTCCAGTCAAATGTTATGAGGTGGACGACTGATCTTAATGTTGCAAATGTAAGCCAGCGGTTGGCGCCATCTCTCGCGCACCTGCCACTACATCTCAAGGTTGTTGCTGCTGCTGCTACTGCTACCGTCCGTTACATCTCTCGCTCTCCTCGGCAAGTATAGACGTAATTGATACCAGACTGTGCATTAGTGGGACCGCTTAGCTATGCACGCGGTTTCTCTTTATTATAATATAGTGCACAGTTGGTTATATACCTTGCAACCTCTGACTCATTCCTCCGTCTTAGAAATCGTGCCCTTCGGCCGTTCATTCCAGTCTCACGCCATCAAACTTTTATTTATTCTCATTCCCTTCTTCTACATCCTCTTCTAAGTCCTCTTCCTCAACCTCTTCCTGTTCCTCTTTTTCCTCCTCCCTCCCGTTCTCCTCTTCATTCTCTTGTATACTTCTTCCTTTTCTTCTTCCTCCTCTTTCCCTCCTCTCTTTTCTCTCCTCTTCCTTCTCATTCACCTCCGTCCAATTATCCTCTTCTTCTGCTTTCTAGTCATTCACCTGCTCCATAACCTCCATCAATCTCTTTCTCTTATTACTCCATGCCTATCTTCCTATTTGTTCTTACCCTGCTTCTTCGTCTGCTCTTTATAGTTTTTTTACTCATCTTCTGCTAATTCGTTTTCATCCTCACAAGTCTTCTGTAGATTGATCTGATTATATTAAAGTTCCTTCAATTCTTATTTCCATTCCTCATTCCACGCAGGGACTACTACTTTTATCTCTGTTTCTCTTCTGTTTTTCATCTTTTACTACTCGTTCTTTACTCATTTTCCCTCCAATTCTCATTTCTCTTCCTCATCCCACGTACTATACTTTTATCTCATCTTCTACTATATTTAGATAAATCTAGTCTTTCTTCGATTGCACTTATCATCTACTGTTATTACTGTATAATCTTATCTATATCATTCTTGGCCGTATGCAGCTCTCGTCTTCCTTCTTTCCATTCGTCCTTCGAAGAGGGATTCTCCTCTCAATGTGTGACCCAGTATCTTTTTCTGTCGGCCTCTTAATGGTTCTATATCAGGAATCTTGCTTCGCTATTATCTTTTCATTCTGTGCTCCTCCAATGACTTATTCTATCCATAATGCGCCGTGTCTATGTAGGCTGCATATCGAAAGGCCTCTAGACTTCTTATGACCTCTTTCCTGACCGTCCACGTTTCCAATCCCTGTAGTAGCCGACTACCACTCTATCCATCATAGACTTTACTATTCGTTTCTTCCGAGTACTTATTTTTAGTTTTCCTCTCTCATTAGTTTTTTTTCTTTCACAGAAGGCGTATTTTCCCGTTTCTCATTGCCATACATGACACCTTGCATCACTTGCGATCATATTTACATACAAGGGAATACTCGTTACCCATTGGACATGTTAATCAAAATGAATGGCTACCATTAAGGCCGTGGAGCATCCACCAGGCATTATACAGGACCAAAAGAAACCATTCAGGTAGTAGCTAGTCCAGCTGGGACGTTTTTCTCGTGATGTGGGTGGTGGGGTGGGATGGTGGGTAGCTATACCATCCGTAGGGAACAAACCAACAGGATTAAACATCTGGTACCGACTGAATGCTCTGCTAGCCGTACCAAATGCTCCGATCTGCAGAAAGAAATATGTTAAAAAATTTGGCCTTATACAATTCCTCCTAGATACTTGTTCTTTTCTTCCATGGCACCGAGCCACCGTCCTTCCCTATTTGTTTTAACTCCTGTGTTTCTTGTTCTTCTTGGTCCAGTTTTGCGTGCTTTGTTTATTGCTATTCTTCACCCTGATCCTCTATTGCACTCCCGCCCTGATGGTTAGGAGTATGAGGGTTAGGGTTCTTGTCTAATGTCTGTGATCCCTTTGCTCGTTTTATGGTATTATTTCTATCAATTCGTTAACCTAATCAATTTTGCGTCACCCGTAGGACCCATAATCAACATACTTAGAAGAAGTAATCAATTGCCTCTAAACGTGCGCAATCCCTAATTAAGCCTAGGCCTATATCAAAGAAACTTAACTATAGCACTTAATATGCATAGGCATTAATTATTGTCAATGTGTTTATAAATGTCTGCAGTTAAATAGTTATAACACATTGCAGCAAGGATACAAAAGTTTGGTAACAGTTAAGGGAAGTAGGGACGAGATGGATCCCACAAGGCATTTTGGGTTTTCAGAAACCAAAGAATGATGTGTTACAAGAGCACGCCTCCTTTTGTTTTACTCACAGCCCATGATGTAGCCTGGTTATGGGTATAGCATAAATTTAATTAGGCCTACATCAAAAAGCTGCTGCTCTGATATATGTGAATGAAACCGAGATCAGCTTATCGAGTCTCCATAATGTTGAATAATTGTAGAGCACTGTCAGCTGACGTCTGACCCAGGTTCATGCACTTCGAAGCTCCGTAGATGGTTTTACGATTCAGCGACTGAAGGCTGTAAGACGTTCACCTGGACCGGATGTGATGGAAACGACAATCGTTTCCGGTCACGTGGTCAGTGCGAACGAAGCTGCAAAGGTCAGATGAACTTCAGCAATCACCTCTAAGCAATCGGCTGTGTCTTAACACTAATATTATAGGGCCTCTATTATTCGTCTGTCTGAACCTGTGTGTGTGTGCCTGTGGGTTTGTGTCTGTGTGTGTGTGTGCCTGTGTGTGTGTGTCTGTGTGTGTGTATAGGTGTGTGTGTGTGTAGGTGTGCGCATGTGTGTAATATAGGCCTACTACCGCTAGTTTACTTAAGAAAAAGAATTAAAAGCAACACATGATTTATAATACAGTTATACATCCGCGTGCAATTAGATTCAGATGTGTCTGCGACTCTGCATACATTTGTGTGCATATGTGCGTAGATGTAGACGATGCATTAGCAGCAGCAGGTCACACGGAAGATGACGAAAGCGTCGCCAAGGTGAAACCAACGCCGGTCACTAAGTGTCGCCGATTGCCATGCAAAGGTCTGCGCTGTCACCATGGATACGATCGCGGCTTTGACGACGACGGTTGTCATACGTGTCGGTGTCGGTCGCTGCCAATGACAACAGAGGCAGTGCCCCTTGCAGCTGAGGTCTGTCGTCAGATGGACTGCCCAGGGAAGCTCTGTCCGAATGGGGTCCAGTTGGACCACGGCGGCTGTCCCACTTGTCATTGCCTAGCCTGTCCGGCTCTTAGCTGCCCGTCGCACCTGAATTGTCGCGACGGATACGTCGTGGACGATAAGACCGGATGTGAGCGATGCGAGTGCAAGAACGCAATGAACTCTGAGAGATTGTCTTCGAATGCAAAGGACGCACTTCCGATAATAGGAAAAGTACTCCCGGTTACGGAGAATCGAATTCCGGTTACAGAGACAGTACTTCCGGATTCAGAGAACAGAGAACTGGTTAAAACATCGGAAAACTTGCGTCCGGTTAGACCAGAAACGACTCGTTGTCCAGATCGGCCTCAATGCTTTCTGCAGTGTAGCGAAGGATTTGCAGTAGACGCCACCGGATGTGAGATCTGCGCATGTAATGAAAACAGGAAAACAGCGATGCATGGCGACGACGCATTTCTGTGTCGCGCTGTGGGGTGCGACATCTCGTGCATGAATGGTTATGCAACGGACGAGAACGGGTGCGAGATTTGCAGCTGCGCGAGAAAAGACGCGAACGAGGCAGACCGGAAGAAGAAGAATAACTGTCCGAAGACGGATTGCGATCCTCGTTGTGAGCTGAAGGTCGACACAACCGGTTGTCCGGTCTGCGATTGCAAGGACGATGACGTCACCGGATGTGATCGTACGGCGCTGGTCACGTGTTCGCTTTACTGTCCAGGAGGCTACGATCGAGATTCTCGCGGGTGCGAAATCTGCGACTGTCGACCTCTGGCGGATGAGAAAGTGCGAGACGGAACGAGTGACCCTGTGACCTGTGCACCGTTGAACGAGGTGATGTGTGCGGAGAGATGCGAACTCTTCTATATACGCTTCGACGAGAGTGGATGCGAGGTGTGCGAGTGCGTCACTGGAGGGGAGCAAGAGTTCACGACCCCTGCCTTCGAATCCGATTGTCCGGCGCTCTTCGAGTGCACCATCGAATGTCCCGAGGCGCTGGAGCGCGACGAGAGGGGCTGTGAGATCTGCATGTGTCGCAGATCTGATGTTGATGCTGAGGAAACCGGAACTGCGGATCCGGAAGTGACTCCGGGTCGGTGTCCGGAGATTGAGTGTCCTCTTCCGTGTCGGTTGTTGACGGATGAGGAGTGTCTCCGATGTATCTGCGATGAACCCACTGAAGTGAATGCCACTCAACCGGTCGCCACTTGTCCCGACATGCAGTGCACCGACACTTGTCCCGACGGAGGTGACCACGTGATCGACGAGACCGGATGTACGACGTGCGCATGCGCCGACGATCGACAGACCGGAAGTGCGATCGTTGTGACTATAGACCCGGTCGCAACTCGGGAATCCGGTTTGCATGATGAGTTTCATTATCCGAATCCAACTGCTCGTGCTGCCTGGAGCGACTCTCTCACCACGCTGTATGCCCCGATGACCGACGAAGCTGATGACCTTGAGGGGTCGAGCACCACAACGGCGGCATATCCGGCGGATGTGATGTGCTCTGGACGGAGCTGCAACAAGAAGTGCATCGATGGATTGCGGAGGAATGAGGGAGAGGAGTGCTTCATCTGTGAGTGCAATCCAGAATCATCGAGATCGGAGAAACGTTTGGTCGACGTCAGTGTCTTCAACGCTAGAAAGGGTATGTTATCGGCAGTTGTCATGGGAACCGCGATCTTAATATTGATTACATTACGTTCTGCTGTTTGGTCTCAATAGTTTTTGTTATTACTATTTCGTGTAACCCGGAGTGGTTATATCTGATAGTAATATGGATTCATCTACAGTTTGAGTCTGGTATGCGATCAAAAATGTAATATTGCACAATCTGATTTTAGTGTATGATTGAAATAATCTGGATTATTTTTGAATGGTCTGATGTGAAGTGGTACAGAATTATTATTATCTGACATAATATGATCAGTTAATATTAAATTTATGATTATGTATACGCTAAATTGATGATTATATATACGCTCTTCAATCCTTTGTGGACTTTCTACAACATTAGGAATATGTAACATTAGAACATACTGTGAAGAGTGACTTGATGCATAATTTTAACACTTTTCAGTAAATTACAGTGTAATGCGGTCTGTGGATATTAGGCCTATTGTGTTTTATGCTTGTTATAATGACTTTAGTAAATGTAGAGATGATTACGCTACTGAATTGATGCTGATTTCCCGTTCTTCGTAGCTTTTGAGTAATCAGGTAGATTTATATACATTAGATTACGTGCTGTAGAGAAATGGCAAAGTCGTGGTGAACGAATGTAGGGCCTACCTACTTAGTCATCGTCATCATAACTCGTATGCTCTGGCAGTGCCAGAGAAAAGTCTGTTAAAGGGGGGCGACACTTTATAAAAATGCATTTCTAAGTATGACACGGAGTCGATTAACGGCATCTGACCAGCGGGTGGTTGTACCGTACATTACGTGTCTTTGTGGGACACCGAACGGCCCCCCACTGAGTTGATCTTGGTTCTTGGAAAGTGCGTGCTTGGTCTGCTGCTGAACCAGGAAACGGGTTATGAAGGTAGCTCTGCAGGACATAAGACTGACACGACCAGCCAGAGTTACGTGTGCCCATGGCAACTGCTGGTTGTTTGGCCGACTCCTAGATCTCACGCGTAGAATACTTGCATGGGAAGGCTGGGATGAACTGGCAATGGCTCACAACGGTACCCTTTCGCTCGTGGTTAGTAGAGAGAGAGAGAGGTCGGGGTTCATATATCCTGCCTCATCAGCTGCGACCTTTAGTAGGTTCGGTAGTGTAGTGGGGCGCGGTAGTGTAGTGGTGAAAGTCGCCGCCTTGCAACCGAAGGGTTGCGGGTTCGAATCCCACCCACCGCGTAAGGACCTTGAGCAAGTCATTTACTCACAATTGCTCGTGGCGCTTCGGCGTGTAAACTCTGACACACCTCCGGGCTGTAGTCGGGACCGCGTCTGAGTAGTATGGGACTTGAAGGGGCGGTATAGAAATGTGTGAATAAATAAATAAATAAATGATGATTCCAATAATTGAACTCACACTGTTACTGGGAAGATGGATGAGGGACAGACACAGAGACAAACATACAGAGACAGAGGTAGAGAGAGGGATAGTTGTACTGTAGTAATAATGTCTCTATATCGCTATAATTCATATTACTGTTACAAAATTTATAACTTAGGCTGCCCTTGTAGCAGCTATTATCATTTGTAGTTGCCAGGCTGCACGTATTGTAAAGGTTTCATGCATTATTATCATCAGAGGTAGGAATCTAAGTAACTGCATATAATCTACATCTCATTTGCATGATTAACACAGCTTCTGCCATTTCTGCAGGGATTTGCTCGCTGCCGGCCTACAGAGGTCCTTGCCATGCAACCCTTACTCGTTGGAACTTCAATTCTCAGACGGGCACCTGCGAGACGTTCGACTACGGAGGTTGCCGTGGTTACGCCAACAACTTCCGGTCAAAGGAGTCTTGCGTGGAGTTCTGCGTAGCGGAAGTCAACCAGGAGAGGGCCACGAGGCAAGAACGGTTCAAGGAGGTACTCGGCTTCTGAGAAGAAGACCCTAAAGGAGCCAGGGAGAAACTGCAAGGTTGAAGACAATGAACCAATAATAATTATAAACGTACTTGGTATATGCTCTTAGAATAATGTCCGGAATCGGCAGTCACTGATGTGGCTCTTACTGTAGCCGTGGGACCAGAACGCTTTAAGACACAAATTGTCTGGTAACAGGTGATAGTTTGTTTGGTCTATATTTAAATCAGTTTCTTTGGTTTATATTTAAAACCAGTACCGTGTTTTTATTACGAAGAAGAAATTGATTTGAAGAAGAGAAAGAGCAGTTGCTTGAGCCATGAAGTGTTGGCGACTTCCGGTATCTTAATTAAGGGATCGCATATGTCGTCATCCACTCCTCCCCCTCTCCGCTTGATCCTGCCACCGACGAATCAAATCAAATCAAATCAAAATCAATTTATTGACACATTATAACACAAGCATCAGTTATTTTAGAGTGTTCAGAAGTGTCAATAGGGAGGCCCATAAGGGACCTTGGTCCCGCAAGGGAGGGCCACCTAAGCACATAAACATTTGTAGATTTCTCGAAGTCTCGGTATAGAGCGGAAATCTCGAACAGTCTGATCGGAATGATCGGCCACATCATTTGCTGTAGACTCGATAAGATAAGCTGTGGTCTGCAGTCGGACATTGTGTCTAGTAATATGAAGATAAGATTGTCTTCACTTGCACCGCATGGACCATCTCCAAATAACAGAAGTCATCTCTGTGTCTCCTACAAGTTTGGTTCTGGAAACGTTACTTACATAGTTTGCTGCATTTTGATATTATTTTGAACTCTGTCCTACAAAGAAGCACGTGTCTTCTAGTTTCCTAGATAATTTGGACATTAAAGATCTGAACTTTGGCACTGAAATTTGGCCTGCAACAGCACCTTTAGAAGCTACACTGGTCATAGACTTTGATACACCGTATTAGCAACCTCTAGTACACACTAGCTTACACATTATGCATAGGCCTACTTTCGTATATAGGCTATAGTCTTCTTTTCATGTGTTGACGCTCGGCATGGAGTGTTTGCCGAAAGGAAAAGAAAATATTTAGATCTCCAAGATGGACCGAGATAACGCCCCTAGAGCATCAAATTTCCATTTGCCAAAGATTGACTCCAGAATTCAGCGATTAATTAAACTCAGGAGTTAAGTTAAACAGACTGAGAGATAGATTGTCGTTTGAAAGAAACTGGAATTTGATGGATACGCCAGCGGCAGAGGCGAAGATAAAGATGAACGGATAAACAAAGATAAGAGGACAGAACGGCATACACGCAGATGGTGCCCGTATAGCTGCAGACCAGAAGAGATACAAAGAAATAGACACAGATAGACAGCGGCAGAGGGACAGAAAGAAATAAAGAGACCGAGATAAAGGAAAAAGATAGCAAGAAAATTGCAGACATAGCCTACTGATATAGGCCTGTAAGAAATATGTCTGCAGAGACAGTGAGACGCAGATATGCAGAGAAGGAGGCAGACGCATAGAAAGAGATACATACAAAGCGACAGATATTGATGAAAAGAGATATCGGACACCGCAAACAAGATACCGAGATAGAAAACAATACAGAGGGAGATTTAGATATGGGAAGAAGTCCAGACTACAGGGGTAGGCCTATGTAGATATATTACATTCAGAGATATAGGCCTACATAGAGAGACAGAATAAGACCTCTTCTCTGATTCTTTGTTTAGTCTGTCGTCTGTTGGCCCCATCTTATGTTTCATCCGGACCTTCTAGTTTCTCAGTAAACTCTCCCCAACTGTTTAAATACGTAACTGATCTTGCCACAGCATCCATCCATCTGACTTGACGGATCATTTGAGCAGGCAATTGTATTACACTTTTATTGTCAAGAAGGAACTCAGAGGGAGGGTTAGGTATATTCCCCGAGGGGAGACCAAAGCGATGTTGTGGGACGGAAGGCCACGTGTTCGCCCAATCCAATTACCATATATGACTCGATTTATGTGGATGGAAAAACCCGCTCCTGCGTATTCAGAATATTTCTCCCTTAACTCCGATTTTCCGATACTGGTTCTCAAGGCACAATTTGACCCCATCTCATATATGCAACAGCGTAAGCATGTGTTTTGTATAATAATTTATATGATGGCCTTCCATCTGTTCGTATTGAGGGCCTTGAACCGCGTTCTACGCAGCGCACGTCTCATTGGTGGCATCCACATGTTTGGCCAAGTTTAAGATATTAACATGCGAAATGTAGGCCTACTGCACTGGCTTCCATTCTGCAAAGTATACTACCTACATGGTCTCTGCTTGGTCTGGCTTCAGCACATAGTATCGTTGTTATAATTAATATTTCTTTTAAGCTTTGTAATAATATAATCTTTTATTATTTTTGTTAAATGTATTATTATTTGCTTTTTTTACCGCCACAGGTATATAGAGGCCTAATCCTCAGGCTCTTAGAAACTGAGAATGAATGTGTTTAAACTTGGAGTAGGCCGTCCTCGTCCCCGGGTTATTATTACTATTTCTATTATGATTGTTTATCATTATTATCCTACTATTTCTATTATGATTATTTATTTGATAATGTGATTTACTTAAGCAAATTTGCTATTTATATGCATCTATTGAGATCAGTTGTGGTTAGACTAACCATTTAGTATACACAGTGCTGCAGTGATGTGTCAAAATGTGCTGAGTACGTGTATGACGTGCTGTATTAAATTACCAGCATTTACAGTGAATAAATTGGTGTTATTTAGAGCACAGTGCGCTAGCTTATTAATTACGTGGCAATAATGTTGTAACTTAGTCGCCTGTTTGACGGTAGACGATAATTATTCTGACTCTATTCTACACAGCTAGTGTTACTAACCTTCCAATGGAAAGATTTTTTATCGAGTTCAATTTTCTATTCGAACTGGTAGGATAATATTTTCTGGTCGTAGATTTTCTAAGCGTTGAATATCATTGAAACTGCTTGTGTTTAAAAGTGAACGTTGACTTTTAAAGTTTCTTTGTATTGCCGTTTGTGACTCGTAAGGTTAGGTAGGCCTACTATAAGTAGTCTCGAGAAGCCTGCAAGGCAAGGTATTTGAGATTTACACACGGGCAGAGTTTAGATTCCGCTCATTGGGAGCGGGCTTCAAGTTGAAAAAAGTTGACCTTTTTAATTTTTTAGTCACATCTTCAGAACATTTTATCCATCGATGCCGCCAAAAAGTTGATGACTTTTCAGTCCCTATTTCTGAAAATATCATTCATCGCACCAAATGGACCTTTTTAAGTTTAATTATTAGCATTAAAATACAACCCAATATTTGTCGGAAGATTTTTTCGTCGTTGCCTTAATTTTTAGTTTAAATGTATTGAGTCTAAGTTAATTGCCCTGGCCGCAAGGTTGGTAAATGTAATCTAAGTATACGCGTTCGCCTATTGCCATTTTAGCATAAGACACATCAGAAGTCAACATACATACCATCGTCTTGCATTTTACTAATCAAAATTATAGCAAAAATAAATTATTCACATTTAAAACAAACACACAAGTTTACTTGCTGAAAAGTTGAACTTTTTTTTAAAAGTTGTCACAATTACGTTACGAAAGTCCATAGTCACAATTAAACCGCATAAATGTATTTAGAGCTTTTGCTATTGCCTTCAATCTACTGACCTAAATTATTTTATGACATCCAATCTGATTCTATTCTGCTCCGACATATTATTTGTAATCTGATTATTCCTACGATTACTAGCTTCGATTAGGAACTAAAAACGCATAATAGTGTTACAAGCAACTGCACCAGGCCTATAGGACATAGGCCTACTCGTTTACTTTTTGTCAAAACCAATCAAGTCTAAAGAAGAGTCTCGTAAGGGTGGAGGTAGCTATCAGCAAAATGGAAAACTGCCTTTCACAAGGTCTTTGGTTCAATTTCTCTGTTTCAGTACGTATATAGGTGCATAGCATGCATGCAGTTTACCCTCTTATTCACATCATTTTATGTCTCTGCACAAAAGCTTGGCAAACTCGCAAATGCATTGAAGTTGTAACAACGCAGGTAGAAAAAGCGGATAAACTATAAGCCATTGTTGCCTTTATAAGAAGAGACAGTCTTCTTTTCCGAAGCAGAATGCTACATAAGAAGTGACCGGAATGTTAATTGAGTTGTTCCGCGGATAAATACAACATTTTGGGGAAGACTATTCTGATGAAGTAGGTCTAAGGTTCAATGTGTGAAGAAGCGCCTTGTTCCTGATCCGTCGTAGGTGAAGCGAAATTGGCGATTCCCTTGGACGGCATGAGTCATGACAAAGCGTTTTCCGACCCTTCTGACTGGAGACAGAAATGTTTTGAAAGCGCACGATTAGCGTATCATGTCAGAGTGTTTAAAGTGTAAATCACTAGTCTACAAAGTCATTTATAAAAGAAAAAACAATCTCATTTGTTCTTCGATGCTTCCTTCTTTCGGAGTTTTTCCTGAGTTTTCTCTTCCTTCTCCCGCAGTTTTTCCTCCTTTTCGCGATACTTCTTCTCTTTTGAAATGGCGTTCTGCAGTTCCTTGATCTTCTTCTTCAATACGTCTTTATTCTTCCCGCTGATATCCATATCCTACGATAGAAAAAAGTGTAGCCTATATAAACTTCAGATAATTGTATAATACATGAACAAACACGGGACCCTAAAATAGTTAATGAATATTTCAGCTTGTTACGAGCTATTTCCACCTCATAGCAGATCTTTTTATCTAATGCTCTTGTTCTCCGGGAACTGGAAAAAGTCAGAATCTTAAAAGGTCACGTGACTGGAACCATAAGCTTTGGTCACGTGGACACCCTTCCAAAAGTGATGTGTTTGCCATGCAGATCACCTGGAGAAAACATGGTGCTTTTATTAGATCGATCGGTCCCCTTCATCTTGCTAACAGCCCTGACTATTATGTCCTAACTTGAACCCGAATTATAAGTGGCTCTATATATATATAATATATATTAAGGCACATTATCATAATGTATTTGAGTGCAAATAAAATACACTCTTTCATTGCTTGGCTAGTTTATTTTTATTTTTTATGCCACGAGGTATAATTTATTTCTTGTTAATTACTTTGATTATTGTTCTGATAATAATTATCACCTTAAAGGAATTGTTCGACAGAGTGAGTAGTTTTATTCCGTCAACGTTGTGTTGGTCGAAAACTACGACGAGTTCGCCTAAGTTGGCCGATATTAGCCAGTTGGTCACTTCTTCCGTTGACCACTGGTCAGCCAATCGGACGGTGGACTCCATTTGACCACTGCTGCTGGGGTAACTGCTGAACGACATCATCTGAAGACAGGTTTTTTCCAATCAGATGATAATACACTTATATGAGATGCCAATAAGAAAATAAGATGTCAAACTAATAGATAAGATGTTTCTATAGAGCCTTTTCAGTCTTGCAATTGAACTAACTGATTTTGATGGTATACTTTGTCTAAACGCGCAACGTGCATAGAAATTTAAAATGTCTAAATACAACACAATACATATACAACATACAATACAAGTGGTCAGTGGCGGATCCAGGGGGGGCCCGGGCCCCCCCCCTTAGCCATAACCCTAACCCTAATTCATTCCGTAAATCTAACCCTAATTTCAACGCTAACCCATTTAAAATT
>JAQFXW010000882.1:0-16599 GCA_034693945.1 Dendrobaena attemsi
AGATATTTATGTTTTGGTTTTATAGCGCTTACACATCAAACTGAAGAAATGGCCATATTTAAGGTCTATGGGCTAATGGTTAATTTCAAAACATTTTTACAATAGTGCTAACAAATGTCACTTTCGCCCGCGGCTTCAACACATCTTACACACCAGTAGAGTGTGGAAAACAGATTATTATTATATTAATTGAATGTAAACAGATTATTAATTATATTAATTGAATGTAACGTTTGCCCAATGTGAAGTTATCATAATTATAAGCATAGGCGCTGGCGCCAACAAAACACCTAGTATAGACATATTAATGAAACAGTGTAGGCCTATAGTTAAAGAGCAAACTCCTACCATAAATCAGTCTACACCAAACGCATGCATGCCGTAGGGTACAGAACTTCAGTATAATATTATATGGGTGGATTTTAAAACGAGATGAGTCCTTAAAACTGTATCGACACCACCACCGGCCGCGGTGTAGCCTACGCTGGCAACTTAATTGTCCAGCCAAACCGTATAGCCGTAATATTACAGGCCTAATGGTGGATTTTGCAGATCCCCCTATGTAACCCTCTGAATGAAATTTCAACAGATAATAAATTATAGCAACTTATCTGAACCACGATCTGCAGTTTGCCCTTCGCCTTTTAACTGCTCATAAATTCTGAAGGGTATACCGGCATCATCGTCATCGTACCCTACCCGATGAGATTGTCCCTACGGTCCAATTATAACGAATTCCACATTAGTTTAAGGTCCAAAAAGAAACCGGAACCGACTTAATTAAACCTCGGCGCTGGTACGATTGCCAAATTTGTTCCATTAATTAGTTGCAGTCACCAGACGTCAGGTGGCGTATTCCTGTCCTAGATTCAGAGCAAATCTCTCCATTATCCAGTTGAATGACTTCCCAAATGTTCCATTTCGCAGAAACGTTCAACAAGACATGCATTTTTTCGCTGTGTGTTTATAGGGCACACGAGATAACTGCGTCTGGAACCACTTTGGACGGTTGAGTGTTGCTGGAACGATTAGTAAAACATAAATACAAGAGCGATTGTAAACTGAGATTGTATTGCCGGGCTTCATTAGCTGCTGCTTAGGGAAATCTTTTGTCACAACAGAGCAGTTTAGTGTGACTGGACATGTCGCCATGGGCTTCTACCTCCCCCAGCCAGGGGCTTCTATCTCCCCAAGCAGCCGGGCTCAAGAACGCATGACTTTCCATTTTCCCCTCAAAAATATTCTTCCATCTCCTCTGACCAGTCTTCCCCCTCATTTATGAAAATTATACATTATGAAATGTTCCCCCCTGTTTTCCACTGGGCGTACTTGAGGGTATAGGGATAGAAGCCCCTGGAAAAGAAGACCGCGTATACGCCTAATATTGGTATAAAGCAACTGATATAATATATAAACACTTTCAGAGGCCAGTATAATACGTCTATAATCTACAGGCTGTGCATGCAAATGGATGTATGTATGTAGGCCTACATACAGTAAGACTCGAGGACTATCTATGCATGGTGTGAATAGCCTATTGCGAATCCCATAATTTTTTCCCAGAATATTATCTAGATCTAATTTATGCAGACCTGCGAAAAGTTTAATGTTTATACACACATAGACCTAAACAGTAAACCAGGTATCAGAATATTGTGGTCTTATGGAAACGAAGTTTTTCGCTTTCAATGCCTAAACTGGCTTGTATGCAGTTGCTACAGCAGGAGAAATTATGTAACCACTAATCTTTCAGTGTAAAAATTCTGCAATAAAATTCTGCACAAAAGCAACAACTATCAGATGAACTGTACAGAACACTATATATCCAATGGAAGTTGGAAACATACGGCAGTGTCAATCTGTTTAAAATAATGCCACAGCAGACACATCCATGTACAATGCCTCCAGAGACTTGTGTTATACACTGGGAGAGGCGGGAAGTAGGGAGCAATTAGTGTTGCAGTGGCACTGTCCAAGGGCAGAAAAAGTACATTTTATCATCAGCACTCAATATACCCAAATGAATGATTCAACGGTCAGTGATCATAATAAAGCAATGGGTACTTACATCTTTTATTATGTTCCAAAGATTGTGTAAATGATAAACTTCAGACCTACTGTACAAATCTGTGCAGACCAAGTTTTAAGGTCTGGGCCCAGTTTCTACCTGTATTTCTTGAATAAATCAAAACTCAGCAGAGATTAGTTTGGAAAATTGCAAGCGGAAAGAACAAAGCTTCAAGTTCCATGAGGTTGCTAATATTTTGAAAAGCATGAGTTCTTCATCAGTTTCAGATGATTGATGAATCCAATGTACCATAGGCCTAGTCATTTCATCAGTTGACAAATTAAAGTGAAGTGTGACAATCCGAATGAATGAAGCACAGTAGGCCATTGCAATCACCTGAAGATTCAGCTGCGATATGAAAGTACACTCCATAGCACATCTGTGACTCTGACACGGGCAGGATGCAAGTATAGATCAGGAGCCCGAACAAGATTCAGCATGGATTAGAACAATTATTTCCATTTTATTTTGCAACTTTATGGCAAAAATATGAACTAGTCAGCCTAAGAACAGAATCACTTTCCAGAGAAAGAAAATGGAAGATCATTATATACAAGACTACAGCACATATTTGGAAAAAGTTGCAATATGGCAGAGTGCTAGAAATTTTCCGGAGAAATTGTTAGAATTTTCATTGATGAGCAGTTGAGCACTCACTACAAGACCTTCTCAATTACGCAACATTCTCTAAATTGCAATTTTTTTCAATGAAATTCCAAATGTCTGTGTTAGGGACAAGATGATTGCATTCATTCATCTTTGGCACCAAAATTAATAGCTATGCCACTAGAGGACTATCTTACCTAAGAGCATACAACTCCTCAAATACAACTTGCTGCCTGTAACGCAGAGCGAAGTCCTGTAAGTTTTAATTATCCAAAGGGCAATTACCTTACCAGATCCAACATAATTCTTCCTTAGACAAAACAGTAACAAGTGAATAATCACACTAGTCACAACATGAAAGTTGCACCAAGTCGTAATTGAGCACATACATTATCCTTAAACTATTAAAATACTTCTCAACTTGGATCCTTAAACTATTAAAATACTTCTCAACTTGGAAAATCTACAAGTTACACGTGCCACTACCCCCTCATTTGCAGATGATATGCCCCGATAAACGACAACAGCCTCTTCATCGTATATTGCAGTCATTTAGAGAACTAAAATTTAAAACTAGTTCATGAAACAATAAATTCAACTCTACATGCAACCTCTTTTTCGATGCATGAATCGATTTGACTGTCACGAAACAAATCATACTATAATAGTGATTTCATTCCGTCGTACTATATATAGTTCTCTATCATTTCCGTTATGAGAAACCAAAAGAATTCAAGCATGCTGTGAATTTCTAAGAATAGATGCTCAATAACATGAAAACAATTTGTTTTTATTGTAAAAAAATAAATTGCCATGAAAGGCGCTCAATCATCATAGTACTAATACAAATTGGATTAGGTCCCTTCGATTCTCACACATCACTAAAACGCTTGCTGATCCGGAATTGAAGCGCCACATAAAGGACAGTTTTTTGCTATTACAAGACAGGGCTCACAAAGTGATTTATGTTTGCAAGGTAAAAGAGTTGTTGCGGTTCGTTCCAAACACGCCAAACACTTGCCTCCTGCCTGTCTCGACATTACCTGAACAAAACCACAACACAGCTGCCATCTAATTTACAAGTACTAGGCTAACCAGGTTCACTTACAGACATCGAAATACTTTATTCGTTTAAAAAGCAGCCGATATCCAACATATGCCCCAGTATAAATAATTCTTTAGCCAACTGCTGATAAAATGATAAATATCATCCATACAGGACTAGTTAGATTTAAATATAAGTAGGAATCCTCTATAATCATCAACTTAGGAAAATGTTTGCTCTCACACATCACTTAAATTCTATGAAAGGCGCTCACCCGTATCACAAAATATCTGCATAATACTAAGAAAAAATCCTGAATCCGAAAATTTGTCAAATCTGTTACAAAGTTTATAAAGTATACTTGCCATCTGCACACGACGAAGATCCAGTTGTAGCTGGACCTGTATGTCTTGTAGATATGGAACGGACAAACCCTCAAGGTTAGCAGTCGGAATTAAACACCTTAAGAAGGTGCCATTTGATAACGCTGAATCTGACATTGCTGTCGTATGATGATGTTGTAATAATAACTGAAAACAAGATCAAAACTTCCCTATATGACAGAAAAGCATATCTAGAAAAAGGTCCTCTTACACTTTAATGCAGAGGTACAAGCTAACTTGTACTTAAAATAACGGATAGCGGCTGAAGGCATGCAGAAAGTTTGGCAGACAGAGTTCATCAAACATTGTAGCATGATGCACCATCTATATTTAAGAGTCTTGGAAACTTCAGCATCTCTATTGTCTAACAGATTCAACATGAATGACCTTAAAGTTTTTTGTTAAACATTACACCATGATATATTACATTTATATCACATGTGTGGTGGATTTTGTCACATTAATACTTGTGCTTTATCAATATTCATAGAGTAGTAGACCAAATAACAATACACACAAAAGTCTTACACATCTACAGCATACACAAAATGAAGCAGCAGAAATATATCTATATTAATAAAAGTTTTGCTATTGAAATACCCTTGTCATCATCACTTTGTGCTGTCAGTTCTTTGAACTCTAGCGACCGTCATGATGAAGGTTCTCCATTTCTTTCTTTCTGATTTCGCGTCCCTTAGTTCTGCCAAATTCATTCATTCCAGTTGTTTCGTGTATCTCATTCATCCATTTTTCAATTGGTCACCCTTGATTTCTCCTTCCATCTCCATAAGCCAACATCATTTCCTTTTCCGATCCATCTGATCTCATAACATGTCCAAAGAACCTTGTCATCATAGATGCATCAAAAACCTTACAACTTAGGTCAAATAGATCTCAAAGCAACACAAGTAAAAGCAACTCAGTTACAAACTAAGTTGAAACTCACATCTCGTTCATGAATTGCGTGCAGCTTTTCTTCAGTTAAGCGTTGTATTATCTGTTTGGCATCATCTAATTCGCTTTTCAGTCTCTCAACCTAGAATGAGGAAAAATCAGATATTTCTGTGATTTCTGCAGGCATAGCATGTTTCAACCTCATTGATCTGCAAAGTCTGGGATGTATCCAAGTTCTGGAGTCAGAGACCTTACATCTTTAGTATGAGATTCAACAAGCAGCACGGAAATATTCAAAGACAATGTAACTAACATTCAGCAATCTACTGCAGAAATGAAAAATGCGCACATTAATGTAAAATTCTAGCTACAAACATTTAACTTTCTTGATTTGTCTGTCAGCCAGAGGAAACATGCCATATCTCAATTATGCTGTTAGTTAGTGTTTCCAGCTGACTGGGTGAGGAACACTGTTGAGGTTTCTCTAAGAGGCACTTTATAAATTGAAGCTTATAAGAACAATTACCTTACTTCCTTCCTTCATTCAAACAGACAGCCAATGTACCTCGTGCTGTTATAAGTCTAAATACAACTTTAACGACACAAAAAATGGACAGCTACTAGCATCGATTAATGGTCAATTATTGCATTCAGACAAGGAAAAAGAACTGAAAGCAAGATACAATTATGGACAAAATAATAATTTTTTGCTATAACCAACTTAAATAGCAAATGCACAAAGATCTAGACATTCAACATTTGGTGAGAAAGAAACATATTCAGTTGTTGCATTCAAGCATTTAACTAAACAGTAATGCTAAATAGCATTTGAATGCAAGCATAAATAACTCGTTTCAAACAAAAAACCTTCGGTTGTTTGCTACAGCAGAAGCACTTGTCGTGAGAAGAATTTATGAGTAAGATTATGAAAAGCCTTCTGTGGATGCAGAGTAGGCACCCACCCATTCCTATTCTTTGAAATGGCAGATCACACATATCAAGGTCCCAGACACAAGGCCAGTGGACTTGCACTCATTTACCCACTGCCTCGTAAAAATACAGACCACTATTGTTAATCCCAACACAACAAGAACAATTGAAACAAGCTGGTATAATAATACATGTTTATTTATTTATTTATGCATTTCTATACCGCTCCTTCAAGTCTCCTACTACTCAGAGGCGGTCCCGACTACAGCCCGAAGGAATGCCGGAGTTCTCACGCCGAAGCGCCATGAGCCACTTACGTGAAGGTCTTGCTCAAGGTCTCTACACGGTGGCTCGGGTCTGAATCGAACCCGCGACCCTTCGGAATCAAGGCAACGACTATCCCACTGCTCCACACACATCCCAAGTGCTAGCCCAAGATGTTAAATCTCTGAATGTCGGCAAGCATCGGGCTCGAACTCGGTACCGTGCATACACAAGGCCGTCGCGCTCCCAATGTAGCTAACTAGGCTCATCATGGTATCGTAGTAATAAGATGATCGCTGAAGCAGGAAGAGAAGAAGAACAGGACAATTACCTCTGTTGGTTGTAATGATAACCCGTACATTGCTAGTCTTGACGTTTGGCCTGTTCCATATCCGTTGTTTGCCGCTGCAAATCCTGGCAGCGAGTAATTATATCCTACGTTTGATGATAAGCTCAGTCCTGCAGTAGAGCTTCCCAATCCGCTTGTCTGAAATGGACTAAAACGAGGAGGCATGCCTCCAGTTGGCGCCGTATTGAATATAGACATTTGAGGTACTTCCGACGGCAGCATTCGAGCTCCACCTACTAAGCCAGAGTTAGTCATGCCAAGAAGGGCATGGTCATTATCGTCGTCGTCGTCATCCAAACTATCAAGCCTATCCATTAGATGAGTTTCATTTCCCGTTGGCATTAACGAGGAAGCAGCTACAAGTCAAAACAGCAAAGTCAGGTGTTATGTTTCACTTAATTAACGTTCAATAGGACATCGATGGTCCATCAATAGAGTATAACTTACAATTCGGACTCACAATGATAATCAATTCAGAACAGATTCGTGTAATATTAATTGTCTGAGTATGGCAATAATTCCCAAAGGCCTGGAACATGGCTAGTGCATTGCATAACTGGCCATCCACTTCCATGCATAAGTCCCTATCAAATTCTACAGGTTTGTGACAGAGGAATGTGTATGCAAACAAATTAGCCCAGTTTCCTACATGGATTCAAAACCATAACCTTGTGATCACCCAACAAACACAACGTCACCACATGCATCTTACTAGCTCACAGCTTCTTTTCAAATAAAAAATTAGTAAAACTTAGGAAATGAATTATATTTAGGGCATTGCATAATTATGTGAAACATCGTGAAAATTGAAGAATGCACCTTTAAATGACGAGTCAATCGGCGTAACTCCTGAATTATAGTTACTCAATGGCATTGCTGACGGCTTTGATGTAGAATACATTGACAGTTGATAATCCGGTTGTTTTGTTGGATCGTAAAATGTGTTAATCTCTGATGCTATCGGCTGAATTTGTTTCATTCGAGACTAAAAAATTCCAAATTAAAAGGGAATAATGAACAAAAAGAAATTTAGTTAGGAACCATAGAACCACTCCTATTGAAGACACCAGTGGAAGATAAAAACAGCTGATGAAAGCACTTAAGAGCACGCATTTGCATACTTCTATAGAAACTGGTTAGAATCATAAACATAAATAATACAGAACAATTCGATACACAATATGTAACACATTTGTTAACAGACATCTACAATGTCTACATTGATACTTCACAAGTGTAATTCAAAGAAGAATTTGCAAAGAAGCGAACAAGATTAGAGCTATGAGAACTAACAGCAGAATGCATTGCAAATATTGATATACAACATACAACACATATAAAACATAAATCACTCAAACATACGAAATCATAACAGAGAAGGTTTTCTCACTATTCCCCGTATTAAGCATAATAACCAACTTTATAACCAAACAATTAAATTTATTGTCCATTATAAATTAATTTTTGAAGTAGATAATAAGAGCAATAATCAAGCATTAAACACTTTCTCTATTATAAAGAGCCTTCATTCAAAGCAAGGATAAAACTTAAATATATAAAAAAAATTGGCAATTAAATAACATCAAAACAAATAACCAGACTGAGAGAAACAGTAATGCCAAATACAAATAGAAGAAGTTGCAACCATGAAATGTAAATGCTATCCTAATGTATGTCAATAAATTAAATCACAATTAAATTACTATTTTAATTGATTAGAGATGTTTGTAGTTTATCCTTTTGTTCAAATTTATTGGTTTTTGGTAGGCGTGAGACCAAAAACATAATTAAAGAACAGAGCAGGTAGGAAAATATTTTAAATTTTTTTAAATATTTCTTGTACGATTATATTTCCCTTATTGATTCGAAGCTTGACATTTTTCAAATTTCTAACTTTATTTGTGTTTTGACTATCTGGATAGTGATAGAAGCCCACTTTTGCGCCTCGCATTTTGTGAAAAAAGTTTAGAAATGTTTTTAAAGCAAATATTTTTAAAAATTTATATTTAAAAAAATTATTTTTACAAAATTATTTGAGTTGCCCCAGAAACGATGACTTGGTCAGGTTGCCTTAAGCACAGCATTACTTTTTCCCTAACAGCAATTGTGGCCTAATGTTAAAATGCCTCAATTGCTCCAACTTTTATGGTTTTAAAAATGTCATTGTCTCTCCTTGACCAATCTCCATCTTGCTTCAGAAAATGTCTCTGATAGATGTAACAGTAAAACTTTACATGTCCTCCTTCTATCTATTTCTACTTCTGCAGTATCAATGTCTATCTCCGATTCACTAAAAGTGCAAGAATTTATGCCCAGCCATTCAAAACAGCTTTTGTCTACATCGGTGCCCCGCCTATTATCCCGGCATGCGCCGGATGGATACTCTGATCTACACACTCTGGCGATATACTATCCGGGGTTTTTAGTTTGTTATGGATGAAAGCTTCTGGTTGTTTGGTTTTATCTGTTGTGTGATTAAATAAATGTTTTATAATCTAATTCGATTATTGAACATAACAGTGCCTATTATCCCCAGGAATATCGCGAGTAAAATCAATAAACGATCTTGGTGTAATCCTCCAAGATAACCTTGTTACCTTAGAATTATGGCCCATATTGACCACCTCACCTCTACATGCTCCTCTTCATTTTATGCTAAATTATAATCTAGAAAACTAAAAACTCATGGTCGCTCAATCTCCAAAACATTACCAAAGAAACAACAATTTCCAGGCTGCTCTATGCTTTCCTATTTGCTGGAAGCTAACCCTATAGCTAGCATCTGATAAAGAGCGTTTGGAAAAGATACTCAAAAGAGCTATTAAATGCCTAGCTATAGGCTACATTGAGATAACCTAGCCCGGTTTGTGAACTAGCCAATTCAGCGGATACTACGACTCTTCTTCTCTATCCTGCACAATCCTAATCATGTTCCATACCAACTCCTCCCTCCTCTCTGACGCCCTGAGCTCATAATCACACTTCCTCCAAAGAATGGCACTCAATTCATTTTTAGACCCCTATACAAATATATATATACTATCTATTACCTATAAGATCAAATACAATTTAAATTAAACTCTTAATTTAATTGTTATCCTGTAAACAGTTTATGCATTATTGTGAGATTGTTTTCCTGTATTAAACGAATATATGATACATTATTCTTGAAGCCGAGAACTGCACCATATAACTCAATAGCAACAAAATATGTTTTACAACTTTAGACGATTTTAGACTGCTTTTTATATCATCACACACAAATTCAAAAATGCAGTGAGTTCTAGTGGACTGCATGTGGCAAACGAATGGAACAGCAAGGGACTACACTGAAGGATAACATGACTCAACACAAAGATAACAAGAAAGAATTAGAGGCAGTATCTACCTGAATGTCACCGTCATTAGTTCTAGGATCTAACTTCATGCTACTGTAGCCAAGCCATTTGCTGTCAGCATCTGAACTGGAGCCAGAACTGGCACCAGGCATTGCCATTCCATTTGTTATGATTTGACCCACTGCATTATTGCCATTGACTGGCTATATAACGTACATAAAAACAAAAAATGAAAATTATACTGGTGCAGCAGAAAACAGAAATGACATCGCCTCTGAGTAGTTTCTTGAAGAGGCGCTATAAAAATGTCCAGAATGAATCACTGCCTAGGATAAGAATCACTTAGAAACATTGTAAGCAGTGTTTAAAATCTTGATTCAAAATCTTCAGAAATTCATCAGAAGCCCTCAAACAAAAATCGTCAGTTTACTATTCCAAGAATTGCAGTTACATCGCTGGATTCAAACTCTCAAGTATCATCAACTTACTAATCCTAGTCAGCAGACCAAAGTTATGCCAAAACAACTAATTCATGTAGCAAATTAGTAATTTGATGATAAGCAGCCCAATGTTAATGGTATCTTTAACATGCCAGAGTTGCCTTTATCTGGCCATGTGTTCAGCTTCATTTAGGGCTGTTCTCAAAGCAGACATGCCATAATGGCGTTCACTCAATTCATGAAGCTAAAGTGAAAACATGACATGTGTATAAAATGAATTTGGACAAGTCTGTCATTTGATTGACATTGATTAATACTTGTACTTCACAGATATAACATACATATTGTGTGGCATATTTGACTCATCATATAGCCTTTCTGCATACTGCTGATATTTTAAGCTTTAAATCAGTGCTGTCCAACCGTTTGGCTCGGCGGGCAACAAAATGACTATTCTTCGAGCCGCGGGCCGCATCGTCTGTGACCAAAAAATCTGATGACCATTTTTAAGTCAATTCCAAAGAAAATTGCCCCTAAAAATCTGATGAAATTTATTTTCTTAGTCATTGCTCGTACCTTCAGCTTCTTTATGCCCCCCTAAATTGCTTGACGACCTTTAACTCATAAATTGACTTTAAAATGCTAAAAACATCATCTCTATTCATAGTATTCTATGCAAATAGGCCAATAATTGCCTTTTGCATCATTTCTACACCGACTACAACGGCTCTGCATGGTCAGGTGGGCCAAGCAAAATAAGCTTGCGGGTCACATGTGGCCCGCGGATTTGACAGCACTGTTTCAAATAAACGTCATCAGCAAATATAAAATAAATAAACATATGTTTCTAATAACATTGCAGTAAGAATATTTACCATTTTATTTCTCCCGATTCTAGACTGCAATTCAGTTCCTGGTGCTATATTTGCTTGTGATGCATTTGAACTAGAGTTTTCGCCATGAGACGAAACATTTCGTGCCGGCGACACTTGTGGTATTGTAGCTGAAAGATTATTTTCACACAAATCTAACGTTTGCTGAAGTTGCCATTTACAAACAAGGCAGGCAAAAGTCAATCTCTAATAAGGAATGTTATCACATCAATCGACATAATGAGAGGTGCGCATGAGTGGCGTGTGAACTCCGACCGGGCTCTGTGGATTATTACTCTCGCTTAGCCTGGGTCGGGAGCGCTTCTGAGTAGATATCTTGAAGGAGCGCTATATAAATTTGAGCCGATTGATTGATTGATAATACTAGATATGAACATTAAAACAGCAAATTGAGGTGTAAAGCAATGAATGCAACTCAGACGTTTTATATTGCTCCTTCCTCACAAGTACTCATTCTCTATAACACACAATTGAAGACCTTACCATACCCAGAGTTGAAGCCTTGTTCAGGCGACTTCACTTAAACTGTTATCACAACTTTATAGACTGCTATGTGTTTTGCTGATAGTCCAATGTACTTACTTATTTACTTGTTCATCATACAAAACATTCTAAATAATCTCCCACTTACGATTGTCATGAGCAAATGCACAGAAAATTCCTTTTGAACATCTACCATTCGCCGATTCCTCGTGGCATTTATCAGTTTTATAGATCTAATGATAAACAGAATATTCATAATTACAATATTTAACAGTTTTATAATTATGTTCTGCTTTTGTAGAAAATAAAAATCTGGATTAGTAAATCTTAAAACAATGAATCAATTAAAACAATTTTTAAATTGTGAGGTATCTCATAAATATGTGAATGGTATAACATTGTACTATCTGATTTATACACATTATCTAGTTAAAAGTTATGCTAAAACTCTAGCTTGATCAAGGCATAGATCTCGAAAATATGAGTTTGATACCTTGGTCAGCCTTAAACATCCTGTGTGTGACTGCAAAATGGTCATGTGTCTAACCGGCTCACAAGAAGTGTTTTCAATAAGATCGTGGAATTTGAACCGCCATGCATAAATGTTACTTACAGCGCGTTAGGTCAGTAAACACGTAAAGACAACATTGAAACGCGTCCTTACGTCTGGATGATATTGCTGTTCTGTTCTTGTATGAATGTACGGACATTTATCACCAAGACCACACTCCGCTGGATCAGTCCATTCCTCTTTGTGCTTTACTTCAGGACAAACGACAGCCCTGTATGTTAGCAAAACTGATTTTCAATCTACCAGACTAGTTTTCAGATGACCTCTACGACCAATTACGCTTTAACTCCACACAACACAAGAAGGTAATTGACACACTGACTGGAAATTGTGCAAACCGAAACATCGAGCACTCAATCGATCACAGCATCATCATAAATAAGAAATGATCAGTAACGCGTAAAGCAATCACTCATTTATCACATGCCTTTTATGAGCAGAAGTTGCCAGTGCTGTGGACACTAATAATTAATGCTGAATAACCCAATTACACAGCTAAATGTGAAGAAGAACATACACGTGCCAGCTGCCAAGCTACACTTAACACTGATCTATACAGCATACATATTCCAAAACTATACCTTATCAAGTATCACACCGCATCAAAAATTGAAATCATTCACGCAAGGACTTAAACTACGCAGAAGGCAACAAAGCAATGTTCTCACCCAGATGTCATTGTCATTAACGGCATAAGACCGACCAGTGAGCTACCAACACTAGAACAGACAAATCTGATCAAGAAAATCAATCAGATCCACTGAAAAGTTGTCGCTGCAAACGTGTTGGCAGAGCGTATCTCACCGGTATTTATGAATGTCATGTCGACGTCTTCTATCTTTCGGATTGTGGTAAAAAGGACATGATAGCGTGACGTGCCTAGAGGTACGGGTGCATGGTTCAGTCTTGTAATACAATTTGATATAATTCTCATCTACAAGACCACATAAAAATAATGAGAGACTGTATGCAATTCTTTATATTTCCATTACTTCGCTAAAGTAAGTAACGAATTCCAACAAAGACCGTCTTTCTTACCAGCGTTTTCATTTCTTTATGGGATGATGAGCGTAGAATACAGTGAATTTATGACACGAATAATCAATGTACGTATGTTGACCTAACACTAAAAGCCTGCAAATTAGCCATCACCGCATTGTTACCTGTAATAGTCTGTAATAATACAGTTTTGTATGCATCTGGATAAAATGTTAGCAAATATACTGATAATGAGATGCATTATTCTTCAGTTAATTTACATAGTTTTACACCTTGAAAACAAATTGCAAACTGTTTTAATCTGTCACAAAACTTTTCAAACCAACTTCAGAACTGCATTTCCAAAGTATAAAATAAAAACCTAATTAAGCTAGTATTACAAATACTTTCAACGTCATTTATTAGCAAGATTAAAGACTTTATAATATATGCATGTCAACTCAGGTATTGATTCAAAGCAAATATCACACCACTATTGTGCTTCTATAAAATATTGATCTCTAGCTCAGATTTTAATTTAAAATGATATTTAAAGAGAACAAACTCTAAACTTGAAGTTTCTTTCTTATACCAATAGTCCAATAGATTTATAGTAATTGCTCTTTTGACATTTCTTTCAAGATCTCAAGAGTCAGATTTATTCTTCCAGGTAATTAAAGTGTAAAATTTACAAATACATATTATTTTACATACTTTATTCATTTAATACTCAAGCAATCAAAAATACTTTACTATACTTTGCAATATAGAACAAGAAGATACTAAAACTACTACCTACCAAACCAAACAGGATCAATGTTGGCAATTTTCTCCTTTTCTTTCTCTCCATTAACTTCCAGATCAATTGGCTGGTCTGTTGATTTGGTATTTACTACGCTACGTTCAGTAATATCAAACACTGGAGCCCTCATATCATCCGGACCATGAGCAAAGGCGCAGTGTGGTCCATTCTTTGTGCAGCTACCCTTGTTTTCAGTATCGATTATGCACCGTTCTGTTTTATAGTATCGCAAGTGATATCTCTTTTCTGTGTCTCCGATATTACGATGAAGATAAGAACAGCTGAAAAGAAACATGAATCTACTTTAAAATAAAGGCTTCCATTTTTATGCAAGAGCGATAGACGCAAACACTACAAAGTAAGAGTATGCACAACTTTTTGAACTGTCAAAGAATTCAATTATATTATAACTTAGAACAGGTGTAAACGTGTGAGCACTTCAGGAACAGCGTTCTCTCGACCATCAGGAACAGCGTGCTCTAAACCATTCGGCCATGAGTCATTTCAGCGGTGCAAAAACCTATTTCATCTGCTCAGCCGTCTTGCTAAGGTTGCAACATACCATTATAGACACTGGCACACTAGGAAATAGTCATAAACAACTGCACAATCTGTTGAGGTAATGATAATGCAGAATAGCAGTCAAACATTAAGGGTTCAACCTTTCTGGCAAAAATTATCTGGCAATATTTATTTTTATTTAGTTCAAAAGTGTCAATTTAATATTTATTTTTATTTAGTTCAAAAGTGTCAATTTAATTTAACTTTGGGCGTCTTAAACATAAAATTTCTCGAAAACCCGAATGAGGTATGGAAACAGCAGATAAAATGTTGTTAAAAAATGATGTTTACCTTATACCTGTGTGTCAAAAACTTCAGAGATATCACGAGTTACCTTTTTGCCAAAAATTTGTGGTCCTGAGGAGTTAGATCAAACCATCAAACAATAACCCTCATTAAAACTGCTTTTATGGGGTCCTTGATCAACTGTAACATCTTCATATTAATTTAATATTTCATCCTAAACAAGTAATGTAAAGCTGATCTATCAATGAACACCCAACATGGTAAAGTAACCAGGATTAGTTACGAATATGGATGTTATCTGATGCACAATGTTTCTGAGCACTTTTAAAATGCTGTGGCATCCAATCAGCTAACATTCATTTATTCAAGAATTCTAGCCGATACGCGATGCAACTATTTACATTATGAGAAATTAACCTGGGATCTGAGCTGTACTATGCAATTAGTAAATTTAGTGAGCCAATACATTATGCATACTTAAGTAATATAATTTAGGTTATCCTTTGTTGGGAGAATAAATTGTGCAATCTTAAGAAATTAAAATAAAGTTCGGTTCTTTGCCCGAAGTGTCAACTTAACTATACGTTACTCAAATATCTATGATTATTCTTATTCTTAGTATCAATATTGGTAGCAAGTCTCTATTTTGCTGAAAAATATTTGGCAGAAAATCCACGAAAAGTCCCTTACAGCTGGGACGTTCCAAACGTCAACAATAACACTCACCTATCTCCTTGTAGACAAAGTCCGGTCGATTCGTCGTAACTGGTGCAGTAGACGTCCGGACTGTAATTGAAAGTGCCGTCCTTTGAGTTAAAGACTGGTCGGCGTCTCTTCTGGTTCGGAAAGTGCCAGAAAAAGCAGGTGAACGGACGATGCTGGTTGCACCGGTGGTTCAGAAAGTCCTTGCACTGCTCCGTTCGGAACGACTTCAAGTAACTGAAATTCAGAACCAATGAAATCCCGTCAAACTCAAAGGGGTCCATTGCCCAGCGGAAAACGCACTCGTGAAATCTGATTTAAACGAGAAAACTTACGTGTAGTGGTGCGGCTTCTCCACCTGGCGAGTAACCGTTGCCGAATTAATTTCGGCCGACGGCATCTTCTTAATACGGTTTTTGTTACAAATGGCGTCGCTTTCGCTGATGCTGCTCAGAACTTCCTCAACCGGAATTCTCTCTCTCCCTCTTCAAGCACAAACGCTGGTTCTCTGTTGTTGTCAGATGGGAAATAAATTCCGACCTAGCGCTCTATGATTTTCACAACGCTAGAACTGTAAGTAAGTAAGCAATATTGGTCAACGCGGTGGTGGCGTGATGCAAATGTATTTATATTAAGCGCTTTAAGTTAAACTTTGTCAACAATAATGCATACAAAACACTCACACAAATAGCAGCTACAATAAAATTCAATTGAAGGATGTAGCTAAGTAACAGCGTCGAACTCAGAATTTATGCGAGGTTCCAATGCAAGTTGAAGCATCTTGACAGCTGTTAACGCTATAACACAGTATATATACATATAATTACGCTGTGGCTATACTGATACGCATTCAAGTGAGTGAACTGACGATGGTGATAGCACAGTAGATAAGTAAGCATATTCTTTATTGACCATCTGCAAATGCACTATGGTACATTATCGTAAAAATACAATCGCATATATATAAATATATGTATAAGTATGTAATTCATTGTATATAATGTATATACAGTTCCAGGCCATTTGGTGTGTAAGTCATATATATA
>JAQFXW010000883.1:0-16598 GCA_034693945.1 Dendrobaena attemsi
AATTGTTATGTATTATTAAATAGATCGCGTTTTCCGTAAGTAAGTAAGTATATTCTTTGAAAACTATAATATAAGACAGTCATTTTTGACGGGTTATAGCTAGTTAGATATAATAGAAAATATGCTACTTGCTTAAGTTGTTTCATTATAGAGGATTTCATTTTAATTTATTATTAATTTGAAATTAGGGTTAGGGTTACGCAATGAATTAGGGTTAGGGTTATGCCTAGATCCGCCACTGATAATGTCATACAAGGCAATGATATGTTACATCATGCAGTTTAAACGAATGAAGAGTAACGCAAAGTAATGCAATTTAATGACACGGAATACATTTACTACAGAAGTAATAATGTCAACTTTATTTGCTGATTCTCAGCCTTTCAAGATTCGTACATTTGCGTGATTGGGTCTGTTCCTCCTGTTCCCCAGATTTACTGTGTACATGTTTTGAGAACATCGGATTTTATTCTATTTTATTCCATTCAGTTCCAGAGACTTCTGTAGCGCCAGCATCCTGCTTAAGAGCTTTAGAAATCTGTAAATACAATACAGCTCATACCTGCCTAAGACTGTATTGCCACCAACCGCAGTGGAATAAATTTTATTAAGCCACCTTGCATATATACATTATGCATACATGCATTATATGTTATGCAATTAAAAAGAATTTCACAATTAAACTGATTGTTATCTGGCTCAGAATATTAGTTTGAATGCGCAGGATTTAGTTTTACTTCAAAGAAATTGAAGCGTATTGGCTTTTATATTTTTTTAAATTTTATGGCGCATAATTTTATAGTTGCAAATGCTAGACATCAAATTTCGATGACTGCAGCAAAACACAAAGCCACATTCTAGGCTATCGCTCACTCACTGTTGTAATACCTCGAGTTTCTCTAACATTTCTCGGAATTGTCATTTAAAACTAGTTTCTGCTAACTGTCTGCCTATCTGTACTAGTGGTAGTCAGTTTATCTGTGTCTTCTGTGCGTCTGTCTGTCTGTCACCCTCACACTGCCTGTCTGGTTAGTATAATTATTTTAAGAGTCGATAATGCCTACTTAAGTGACACCTATTTAGATCAACGTAGATTGCTATGCTCATTGACCACGTGAGGTTCATAAATGCGCTGCTTAAATAGCCAGAGCCAGACACACGTAGAAATGTACTTCGTGAGTTCGTGCTATCGCAACTACTTCAACAATAAACAAAGCTAATCGATCAATTTTGTAATTTTGCTAACAAATTATTAATGTAATAAAGAGCCTTTTGTCGCGTGCGTCTGTCTGTCCTGCGTTATTTTTCCAGAAGACAGCAAAAGACAACGACCAAGTTAACAGACTTAAATGCGTCTGCAAGAAATTCTTCGAATAAACTTAAATTGGGTTACATTGAAATCGCAATTAGTGTAATCTCGAGATTTCCAGATGGCCCACAAAAGCGAAGTCGCGGTAACCAGCTTATCATAGGCGCTAAGTCAAGTCATAATCGATAAGCAGAAGGTTGAAATAAATTGCAGGTCAAAATTCAACATATTCAAATACGTTTATTCGTAAATATTTCCCTATAGAAACTCCTAAAAAAGCGTCAACGACGTGTGCTGAGGAAGAAGAACTGAGCGAGCTGTCCAGCTGAAGGTTACGGGAAGGTCACGTGCTGTGTGTGTTCTTTGAGGACCCCGTGAGTTCGCCGGTGGCCAGGTCGATCTCCTCTCGTCCGATCTCAACCTCCAGCCTTAGACCCAGAGCGTTGATCTCCAGGAGCAATTCCTCCGTCACCAGTCTGTCCTCTAGGTCCATCTGGAGCCTTTCCAGGCTGTAGTCTCTCCACAGCGTCTCCAGCTGCGACGATTTGGTGCAAATGCAGACGATTGCTACTCCATCATGTGTCCGCGTCGTCTCCAGCACGAGTACACTCCGCTCCTGCTCCAAGTATCTGACAAGAGCATCACGCGTGGAAGCCAGCGCAGCATCGCTCATTAAGGCCGTGTAGAACGCCTCGTATGACCCCTGAACCTTACTGGCCAGCTTACGAAGACTTTCGACGGTCAGACGGTGTTGGAAAGGAGTCTTACATCCGGTTGCATCGGCTGCAGCGGAAGTGAAAGTCTCCGTCGCCGATTCCGGATGGTTCTTCTGAGTGGAACCGATGCGGAACGAAGGTCGAACTCCAGATGGCGTCTTCAAGAACCCGTAGTTTCCCGCTGCCACTGCCACCGCGGCCGCGAGTGCCTTACCCGTTGCCATTGACGACACGAGTGGGCGATCCATAAGCGACAGATGAACATCGTTCTTCAGCTCGATGTTCGTGTCGCCATAGAAGTCGGAAGTGAGTTCACAATTGACGGCTGCGCGAATTTCAGCCACTTCCGGTTTCGACTGAAACAACTCGTCACCATAGGTTGTCGACGACGAACCGGAAGTAGTCGTAATCGACCTCGACCCCTTGACCCCTGGACGACGAAAGAGCGACGAGAAACACTTGAGCAGGCAAAGTCGTTTCCGGTTCCTATTTCTCTCGGAGAACGACCGAATCGAACCGGAAGGAACGATTACGTCACTGAGTGACGTAGCATCTGACGTCACTGAAGACCGTCTTACAGTGCTGAGATGTCTCGCAAGGTGTCGCATCGGTCGTTTGTTGATCGGTTGTTTCATGATGGAGATGGTCTGGTGGATGTCGTCCAATCTAATCCAGTCCTGTGGTAGGAGAGTGCTGACCGTAATGGTCATGCTGGGCGTCAGACGAATGGACGATGCCCGGATGAAAACACTGACCTGACCTACAATGCATACATGGATCAAACACTTTACAACCTTGTCCTGACCTGAAAAGGACACAAAACAATTGCATGCTGGTGATGGCAGCTTTATGTACCTGTGTATGTGTGTGTATGTGTGCATATATGTACTATGCATGTATTATGTACATTGTAGGTATGCATGTATGTATGCATATGTGTATGCTGCGTGCGATGGATAGATAGACAAACAGGCAGGCAGGCAGACATTAGGATAGAGACAGTGTCATACCAACAATAGAGATGCAGCAGCTGCTACTGTTCAGGACAATGGCTGCCGTGAGAACAATGTTGCTGATGATGATGATGACGTTGATGACGATGACTTACCGATGTGTCTTGTTTTATTCTGCAAGACTAGAATGCAAAACAAAACACGGACACTAATTAATTAGTTATCCAAAATCAATTTTAAAGTTACAAAGCTTGTACTATTTATTCTAATCACTTTCCATTGGTCCAAGATCTTGTAGGACGGGATTTCCAAGATGCCTAGTTTGAAGACGTCTACTTGTTTTAAATTAAAGAAATTATCTGATTGGGTTAGCTTCTAAAAAAGCTCTAATTGCTTTATTAATGACATATCTCCGAATTGGACACACAAATTAACTTTTCTGACAACCAATAGCGAACAAAAGCACAATTTTTTAATGTTGAGTCTTGGAGCACTCTCCCTAAGTTAAAGTCTCGGAATGTCATTCTATACTAACTGATGACTTCTGCTGCAGTTATTTAATCTATCTGGCTTTCTTCGGTAACAGTTAAGCTACTGATTGTCTGAGTTCTAGCCTCTCGTTCTCTTTAACCTCTGCTACAAGACAGAAGCCTTTTCGGTCGTTGGTCCCTGGCTTTGGAATGAACTCCCTTTGCAGATGCGTTTGCTTCCTAGGGTTCAATCTGATACTTTCTTAACACACCTTAAGACTGCTCTCTTTGCCCATGCTGGCGTCGGGAGCGCTTCTGAGTAGTTGCCTTTAAGGGGCGCTATATCAATCTCGTAATGAATGAATGAATGAAATAAACTGTTTATTTACTCGGCCTACATGTACTTACATGTATCTGCTTTCTTTCATTATACTAGAGTGTATTGTGTCATCTGTTTTCTGTTTATAATAAACGAACATAAATTACATATACACGTATTAAGATCAAAGCTTGTTGGTGGGTTTACCGTTGAAAGCGACTATTCTGTCACCATCGTCCAGGTGATTTGCCAGGTAATGTTGCCCGGTCATTCTCAGGGCATTGAGGAATAAAGCAAACCCCTTTCGTCCCGTCTCATCCACCTGTCGCAGCAGCAGAAGGTTCTGCTTGGCCGGAGATTTCTCTGCGCGGATATGGTCCGTCTGTGAGACGCTAAGAACTCCGTTCTGGATGAGGTAGTCGAAGAGAGGTTCCGAGTCCAGCAGCTCCACCAGTTCCCGTCGAGAACTTAGCGGGTCGCTCTGAAGCAGACTGGACCCACTCGTTCCTTTTGTCTCCTTGATGTCGTAACCTATATCCGATGCCAACAGTTTGTCTCAATTATTATTATTATTATGTTTGTTGGATGTTTTGGTAATAAACGACTATACTACACTACTACATATTACTTTGTTTAAGTATTTATTTTCTTAGGCCTACCATTTCTTACTTGAGGTATAAATGATCTCTCGGATTCTTAGATATTATTCGAATAACAGTAATTCTGGAACTAGGCCTGCCTCTCCTCGTCACCAATGAGGCCTTTACTATTACTATTATTATTTTATTTTATAGTAATCATTTAAGAGTAGGCCGATAATTACTATCTTAAGTGCAAAGGTCCCGGAATCTCGACCCTTGACCACAACGAACTCGCCTCTGGACAACCCTTCTGATTCGACGCAGCGCTCGTGAATTGGCTGGTGCTCTGCGCTTGGCCTTCGAGTAGCGCTTTAGACATTCTGAGTTTACGATTACGATTACGACAGTTCTACGACTACTGTTATCATAATTATAATCATGAAGACGTTAATAGATCAGATTGAACGATGATATAGATGAAGGTCTAGCCTGCCTGTTGCAACGATGATCTCGGAGTAGTGTGAGACGTAGAGGAGAGGGTTGTTCGTGTAGAACGACGAACACAGTTCATAGGATCCTGACTGGTGGTGGTGATGATGGTGATGGTGATGGTGGTGGAACATGGCTTCACGATATGTTATCTCAAAACAGCTATTTCCAACTTCAATCGTCAGATGCACAACACGCAGCGACGTTTGTCCTCTGTAATGCAATTTCGTACATTAGAAGTTCAAACTATACTCTTCTCAACAGTAATCTTATAGTTATCTAGCAGTCAAATTAATATCACCAGTTGCTTCTAACCGGGTCCACAATGTTTCTTCTAACTATTTTGGTTAGAGAAATTTGCTGAATGCCGCTCAACACGACTCTCCAGATTGCTGAAAATCCAAATCTTTCCTGTCGGTGTTTTCATAAGATACCTCTATGTATCTCTGTCTGTCGCGTTCTTTATGGCAATTTCCGGCCACGATGCAGGCTTATCGTGCCGCCATCTCTTTGAGACCGAGAAGTTAATCGCTTTTCTCTCCGTCCGCATGTCTTGCTAAGCGATTGCCTATGTCCGCTTCTATGTCCGCCTCTTAATGGCACCGGCAAACTTTGGCTTCCAGGCCAACTTTTGTCTTTAAAATAATAATACAGGGGGAAAATTCTCGTTACTCATAGCATTGCCTATCTTTCCTGCATTAAACCGCCTCCTATGTCCTAGCATTGAGGGCTAATTATAGATTAGGATGCATTTGGTTTCTGTGTTCCGATTAAGCTTCCATAAAAGTATTCATCAACAGACTTTGAATTAGCATGTAGGCCTACGTATCTTTAGAAGATTTACTTATCGTTAGACAAAGGTTATTGCACGAGTGAGTTCTCTGTGTTATGCGATGACCTCTGAGATGATATTACGACGACTTACATGAATGACTAGAGTTGAATTCTTCTCAATGCGACTTTTGATTGATGATATCCGAAAGGTTCGAGACGTGTGCTATCAGACGAATATCGTCAGTTCAAGTACGTTCGTGTGAATAGTCGTTATAGGTTCGTATAGCTAAACGCTTAACCGATCGACTGCTTTACCACCAGCAGTTTGACCAGTGACCACTGCATCACCGCTAGAGAATGTCCTCTTGCTGAGGTGACCAAGGCCAGCGCTGATGTCAAATGTGCGGAGAGAGACCCAGCGGATGAGGGGGAGTGTAAAGCTGTAGTTGAGTGGGAGAACAAGTGGGGAGAAACGGTGTGGGGAGGAATGACCTGTAGGAGTCGAAATACAGGTCAACCGGCAACAGATGTGATTGTGTCACTATCTGTACTGACCGCTGTTGAATTGTTTGTCCAATTAGGCCTGCTGTACTTTACCTGCACACGACGTACGCTTTTAGATATCAGTAATAAGCAGGAAACCGACTGTGAGGTTACTGACACTGAAGAGCCTTCTGTAATGTCCATTGGCTCTGCTCTCTAACATCTGAACTGTCTATGAATATTGTTGAAAAGTTAATCATATAGACTTTATGCAAATCTTTATTCAAATATAGACCTAACACTTAGTGTATATAGTAAGTTGTTCAGGCAATAATGAGACGAAAATATAGACTGCGCAGAATGAGAAACACAGATAATGTACGTGATAAGAATCAAGAAATTAAAGAGAGTGATAAGGAATAAGGATTAAGGAAATTGGCGTGTAGACAGGTGGGCAAATTTTAATAAGGTATAGAAAAAACAGGAAGGTAGGCAGATAGGCGAACAGGCAGAAAGACCCGTACACTGACAAGAATGCTAGCAGGCAGACACATAGCTAGAGACCGGGTAGCAATGCATATACGCGCAATAGGCTAACCAGTCCTTTGTTTCATTGTCTGTACCGCAAAATGGCCTCTAATACCACACATAATTCATTTTATGACATATTCCTATAGGCTACAATATTTAGGCCTATGCATAAATTAACTCATCAATATTCATAGGCAAACATAATATTATGACCAACTGGATAATGGATTTAGGGCCTACTGTACGAACATTATGAACTACTTTGTATGGTCGACATTGGTCATACATGTAATTGACTGTCCTGAAGGTTCTGCCCTTGAATACAAATAATATAATAAATAAATGGGAAGAGTACAATTCTTCATAAATTAACTTTCCGAGAGTGTAATAAGTTGTAAGTATAAATTTACAATATTCGAGCAGAAGACGAACTGCAATCCTTATGAGTTATGAACACCAACATTTTCTGACACTATTAGCTGCCTGCAGGGTTCATGAGTTGACCATGGACTATCAAACTATTTTTGTCTGTAGGTCACATCATAATCCTCTATGTTGCATATCCAATTCGTACAGACCTATGTTGTTATGCAGTGATATAAGCAATCTATGCACGATTGACCAGCTTTCGAGCTATAGTAGCCTGTCCAGTACAGGTGGTCAGTATGCAACCAGTACCTGGCCTGGCTTGTTCTAATGGTTGTTGCATCGTTTGACATGCACTGGACATGACGGTAGGCAAATGCATGCCAAGTACAGGCAATTGAGACCAGGTGGTGTTCGACGGTCATCTGTTCTTCCTATGACCATTTTTGATAGGTGCTCTCCACGGTCTCTGACTCTCTGTGTAATCTGCACCAAAGGAAGAACAATGAGAGGGTGAGAGGAAGAGGGTAAAAGGTAAGAGAAATCGCAACAGGAATGCGAAGATTACAGCTTCAAAGGAAGGTGAAAGTGATGATAGAGCTAAAGGAAAGTTGTAGGGTTAATGGAGTTCAGGCTGACGAATGCAACGAAATAGGTCTAAACAATGCACTCACTGCCAGATGACTTAGAAGAATTATGTAGTGCAAAGTTAACTGTATAGTTAACTATATCAAGGTATGGCAATTGTTTTCGGACATATTAAACTGGAGGCATTTAGTCAAGGCGATTGTCTTGCCTAATTAGCCACCTTCCTTCCGCTTAAATTAACTGGGTCACCTTAGGTTATGAGGCTTAGGTAGCCTATAACTTACCAGGCTTGGACTATAGGGCCATCTGCAGCCATAATATGTTGTTCATCCTTAAACTTAGGCTTCTGATCAATAGCATCAGGTTTGGTGTCGCTGTCACTACTCTAATTGTCTCGCAGTTTTACCTTCTCCATTTCTTATTCTCCCTGTTTTATCCTCCTCCTCCTCCTTCGTCTTATCCTCATCATCACATCATCACATTCCTCTTTCCTTTTCATCACCCTCATTCTCTTCCGCGTTTGCATTATTTTTCAATCTACTCGAACATTAAAATCTTATTCAACGTTATCGAAAAATGGAAAGGGGCGTCAGTCTGTGCGGTCACTTCAGGTTAGGCCTGCTAAGAAATCAGACGATAACATTACAGTAACATGTTGGCCTAAGTAAGTAAACTTGGTATCAAAAGACATAAAAATAGTTAACACATAGTTTATCATAAAACGAAAATGTAAGCTTACGAGAAAATGCAAGGAAATCGGAATTCAAGTTGCCTTACTACTCATCCACATCTCATCTTCTCCCTTTCAGTCACTTCATTCCTGTCTATACTGTTCCTGCTCCATCTCTTCCTCTTTATTCCATTCAATTCAATTCAAATCTCTCAAGTCTTTCTATTTTGTTCGTGGCTGGGCTGGAAGCGCTTCTGAGTAGTTTCTTGAAGAGGCGCTATATAAATCTCCAGAATTAATGAATGAATTATTGCTGTAGCATGTTAAAATTAGACTACCTAGGAATTTCTCGGATGTCCCATGGCAGTTCGTTCCATAGGGCCACCTAATATGTTAGGCGTTCCTTCTCTTTATGCTCCACCTTCTTCATCCTCTTCTTCCTTCTCGTTCTTCTTTCCTCGAAGTCCCCTCCTCGATGTCCTCTTCTAGGTCCTCATTCTTCCTTCCTCCCTTCTTTCGTTTCTTTTCTAACAATATCAGCTGATTACGTGTCAGCTTTGTGTTCGTCTGGTTCTCTGAACTTTGACCCACACGCTAATGCCAAGGTAGGCTAAGTGAAGCTGCATGCAGGCTCTCACCTTGCTCAACGACGACCAATAGCAAGCTCGCAACTACATCTCAACGGACTAAGCATATAGAAGATGAGCGTGTGGTCTATTAACATCTATCTATATCCTATTCGGTCATCGGAACGCGCAGGTTATCGAACCAAGACTCCTTATACTGATGGTGAAAGAAGGAATTGCCAACTAACTTGCTTATTTACGTGATCTTACTGCGAATACATCCGCAGAGGACCACGATTCTGAAGATTATATGGGATTTAAATCCGTGAAGGGGATCAGAACTAAACATTTCTATTCTACTTACTCGCTTGCTACTCTGACAGATCGCTCGTCAAGGCAAGAGCTCACAATTACGATTGATTTCAAGGTAACCAATTGAACCTCTATGAAGGACAGGAATAAAATTTAATCTAATGACTCATATAGTGCCAGTGCATTAATTTCAATGGTTGCTAATAATGAAATCGTAATTGAAAATTTAAATTTAGTGGAAATATCAGATTGAGATCCGATAGGCCAAAAAAAGAAGACAGATCACAGAGCTAAGACCAAACTTTTGCGACGATTGACCAAAACTTTTATTGATATCGTCTTAGCTGATCTCAACAGAGTTGAGTAAGGCGAATCGAGAACCGATTAAGAACAGTTTCAGCTAAATCATGTGAGATCAGATTCGATCAGACCAGACCTAAATGCGTCAGATAAGATTTAAAGAAATAGTCGACGTGACTTATAGTTCGGTGATTATATTTTATAAATAAATAACCTGCCCCTTTAAACTAGGATCATCACGTTGAGTCTAATATTCGATGGTGTATTGTTCTGTAGAACGATGGTTAGCGACGTCTGTCGAAAAGGAGAACAAAACGAGAGCTATCGGCTGATAAAGACAGCGGTTCTGTTTCTCAGCTGGATCTGCCTGGTAAAGTCTGGGCTACTTATCAATCAATCAATCAATCAATCAACCAATCAACCAATCAAATCAATCAGTCATTCAATCAATTTTAATTTCTCCCAGTCACTAACTATACAACGAAGTGAATATTGTGTCTTCTGTGGTGTAATGTAAAGACGATAATTTCTATAACACTGTCGATAGACCTAGCGAGCTACTTCTAGAGTAATCGTAATCTCGGAATTTCTAGAGAGCTACCCGGAAGCCAAGAGCAGAGCACCAACCAAATCCCGAGCGCTGCGTCAAATCAGAAGGGTTGTCCAGAGGCTAGTTCGTGGTGGTCAAGGGTCGGAATTCCAGGAGGTCAGAGTAGGGTGCTTGGCCTGTGTCGAATTAGACCTATATTTTCAGTTCAAGTTAAATTGCTCTTTCAATTTGAGCTTCAGTTCTAACCCGTACGTTTCGTTCAACCGTAAATTCGAAATGCCCACAGGGTCTGTACAACGAAGTGGTTGGACCGACGCTGCCTGACCTCAAGGAGCGAAGCGGAAGCAATTACGAGCAGATATCGCGGGTGTTGTCTGCCCGCAGCGCTGGTCTCTTCATCGGATCGATCGTCGGTGGGGCCGTCCACGACCGATGGGCCAGACGACGTGACCTCATCCTGGCCGTGGCCCTTCTGGTCTCGGCCGTTACCATCGCCGTTGCTCCCTGGTGCAGCTCCCTCTGGGTGCTTGGAGTCGTCTTTCATCTGATGGGACAGAGCCACGGACTACTTACCACAGGTCGGTGCTGTGCTCTTGTTTCCTAGTCTCAGTGTAAATTGGATTAAGGTAGAAGAGTTGGTTTTCATTTATCCAGTAGAATGAATGCTAATATTTCTGTGATCATCCGCCACTGATAACAGCGTTAGACAAGTACTGTAGGACTATCTAATGTTCCAATAATTATTCTAAGAACCTGGACACAAATTCAATGCGTTATAGAACTTACCGTTTACATTCAAGTTCAAGAGCCAAACGGTTCTGCCTGGCGACAGTGCAAGTGTGACGAAGAATATGACCTAATTGTCTACAGAATTACTGCACGGAATCGGTTAAGCAGACTCGAGCCTACCATCGTCGGATTACCAATCAATGTATCTATTCATTGATTGTGATGATTTTAATTGCTGTTATCATTTCGTCTTCGTTGTAACCGTATAGTCAGCATCATTATCATTAGTTATTATAGTGGTTATTTACTACTGTGCATGATGCTACACAAAACCAATTTGTTTATTTATCTCTATTATGCCACTACTTTCTATTAATTAAAATCCTATAATATAATTTGCTTATATGCTAATTCGATGTAACGATGTAACCAACTTCCGGTCGCTAACGGTCCCGAAGCGAGAAGAAACCTTTCTGGCGTGCGACGCTCGAGATTTATTACCCAGCGCATTAAATATTATTTGGCCGTATTAGTCGCATTAAATACACCCAGTAGACGGTTGATTAGTCTTATTTCCCTTGTTTTATCTTAACTTTTTAACTCCAACTGAAACTTCGAGCGCAATATTTATCGCAAGCGAGAGTAAATAATAAGGTCTTATTTTCGGTTTTTAATTTTAACTTTTGCAAACGCGGCGGTTTCTTTCTGCAGTATTGTATCGTGCCGTTCGTTCGTGCGTTGTTATTTTACAGTCTACATATCGCAAGAGTCTCCATCTAACCAATGACGTGTAAGTAAGTAAGTAAGTAAGTATTTGAAATTGTATTCACTAAAGACGTCGTTAATTAAAATTGCCCGTATTTTTTACGGGTTACAGACTTACAGCTAGTTCATAAATAAAACGCTATAGGACCCATTACCGTGAGCAATGACTGTGCATGTGGTAGGTCTCGCATAAAAGTGTAACAGTTATAAAAGCATAATTGGTGTAGCAATGTAGTGCTTGCAGTGGTATTCCTCAATATAGCCCTTATGCTAACGGCATAAATTATATCACCACTACACTACGCGGTAGTGTAGTGGTGAAGGTCGCCGCCTCGAAACCGAAAGGTTGAGGGTTCGAATCCCACCCACCGCGTAGAGACCTTTAGCAAGTCCTTCACTCACAATTTCTGAAGCGCTTCGGCGTGTAAAACCCTCGGGCTGTAGTCGGGACCGCCTTTGAATAGTAGTGGACTGTAAGAGACGGTATAGAAATACACACATACATGCATATGCGTGTGTTAGGTTTCGAACCCTTGTACTTGCAGGTGCCAATCCGACGCTTGCTATTCTGTGGGCCGATCGCTCCGCTGGCCCATTCAACTTCATGCACTCTGGATTCGGTCTGGGAGGAACGATAGGGCCACTAATCTCTCGACCCTTCATGTCACCCTTCCACAGCTCAGTGGAAGATACGAATTATACCACCTCAGCCTCCCTCGATCCACTCTCGACCGATGGCACTCTTCAATTCCTCAAACAGCACACTACCACTCCTGCATTCCAATTTACCAATGCATCGACCCTTCAGTTTCGTAGTGTCTCTCCTCTCCTGCTCAACGTCACTTCTATAATTCCTGTTAATACTACCAATTCATTCCATTTTAACACCACTTATCCCCTCCAGTCTAAACCCGCGTTTCCCTTCCAGGAGAGCAGCACCTTTTCCTCCGTCCTGCAGTCCTACACAGCTGCCCCCATAGAATCTTCCCTGTTCGTCTCCCAAATTGAGATTCCCTACGGCATCGTCGGAGTTCTCTGCTGTCTGATGTCCTTCGCTTTCCTCGCCTTCTTCCTCCTCCGCCTTCCCGATCGATTCGCTGCGAAGGAGGTTGCCTGGAGAGAGATCGTCAACCCGAGCACCTGCGCCCATGGCCAGACGGTCTTCGGAGTTCAGATGCTCGTTCTGCTTTTCCTCTACTACATGTTCGTCGTCGGTGGAGAACGAGCCTTTGGGAAGTTCGTCTTCTCCTTCGCCATCGAGAGTCGTCTCCAGCTGACGAAGGAAGAGGCGTCATGGTTGACTGCAGCCTACTGGATCTGCTTCACCGTCGCTCGCCTGCTCACCTTCTTCGCATCCAGGTGTATCCCGATCCACATACTCCTCTTCGTCGAGATTTCCGGTACTCTCGCATCCGCCATCTTCCTAAACATCTTTCCAGAAAGTCTCCCTGCCTTCTGGTTGCTGTCGATGACCTTCGGGTTCTTCAAGAGTCCGCTCTTTCCGTCCTGCCTCGGTTGGGCCAACCGATACATCGATCTGAACTCGATGACGATCATGTGCGTCAACATTGGATCGTCAACCGGAGGAATGATCGTCCAGTGGTTGACCGGATATCTCTTCGAGTACTATGGACCGAACAGCTTCCTGTACCTGATCGTTGCATACTCGATTGCCATCTTTATCCTCTTCATTGTTATGCATCGCGTGGCTTCTCGTCATGGCGATAAATTCTCGAGAGAAGAGAACAGTACGATATCGACGCGGCTTTGATTCAAACGCCATTAATGATGCTTACTTACATGTTACCCAATCGTTACTCTGGATACACAGTCAGGTTCTTGAATCAAAGCTAATAATTATTAAGTAGGATTAATTAATTAAGCGACAGCTGTTCTGCCCTCTCTGCCCTTCTGGAAATCGAGCTCGGAACACCACGGACTATCTTCTGACTACTCGTTAACCTTATGCAGCGCTCGTGAATTACCTGGTGATCGTAGCTAGGCTTTACAGTAGCGCTTAGAAATGTTGAGATTACAAATACAATTAGTCACTGGGTCAGGGTAAGTTGATGATGTGTATATCAATAAAAACCAGTTACTCATGATTTACTGATATATAAGATTAACAAGAGTTGATGGATCATGAAACTGATATAGTTATTATCTCAAGGCAAACTTTTAGGTTGTAGGCTTAGACAAGCTTGATAGACAAGCTTGGTAAAAAAAATCAAACTAGCGACAATTTGATTGAATTGATAGTAAGGTGCAACTCTTGCTTGATAAGTTTTATTTGATGAAAAAATAATTTAAATAGTATAATCCATCCATCTGTTCGCCATTTTGTCAGATGTTTCAATTCAGATATTCGTGTTTCATTATATGCCATGATAACAATTATAGACATTGTACGTTTACTCCAGCCATATTCCATCAGCCAATCAGCATTCATTAATGGAGGCCACTTATACAGCCAATCAGATCTTGACGCCCTACTTATTATTTTGTCTCATTCTACTTGCATACTCTCACATATTATGTTGTATCGCTCAGGTTCAGCGACCAGCGAAGAACGTTCAACAACTTTCTCTTATCTGAAATGGTGCATTAGAATTTCCTAACATATGCGAGAATGTTCAAGAGGCTGATGAGCCATCCGGTCTTCTTTTGCGTCGAAAGGTGTATCATTGATTGTTTACCACTGCAGGTCGTGCCAATTGGTTTTACCAATTGATTGATGTCTCTGCCAGCAATCGTTTGGATGCTTGAGATTGGATTTTGTATTATCACGTCTTGAGTTCTTTAATGGCTTGTTGTATTCTCTTGAGGTGACCGACCTTCGATATGCCAAGATCCTACATAATATCAAAGGGAAGGAAAAGCAATCAGATAATGCGTTGATATTTATACAGCGTCTTTTAGGATGTGTGTTCTATGTATTGAAAACGCAAATACGAGTACATGGCTCAGACTTGAGTTGCAAGTACAGACTTGAGTTGCAAGTACATTGTACGTAGTTCAGTACAATGAACAAGTATATATGGCATGGAGTTAAGTAGGAAGTATAAGTACACGGCCTGGAGACTCATATGTACCTGAGTTTTATAATCAAGTACAAGGCATAGAGTTGAGTAGAAAGTACAAGTACATGGCTTGGATACTCTTATGTAGTTGAGTTTTAGAATCATGAAGTACAAGGCATGTAGTTGAGTAGAAATTGTATAGCGTCCAGCGTTTGAAATCCTATTGTCTTACCTTGAGATCGGTTCTTCCGAGCGCAATCAGTTCTGGACCTCGTATGTCGTGCGCCTCGAACTGTTCGCGGTATTCGCCGAGATCGAGACCAATCAGCCACTGACCCACATCGTCCGTCGTCCAGTCATGCACGACCGTCGACACTAGATACGAATCCAAACCAAAACACTTAAGCTAAGACATGGTACGAGAAGTGAAAGGCATGCGGTAAGCCCAATTAAGCTAATTTGAAGCAAAGTAAGCTGATTGTATGGTTTCTACATTAACGAGATTCTCTCTTTCCCTTCTTTTCACGATTACGTGTGCGAACCTGCATCTTTTCACTGCCTCACTATCCTCTCTTTTCTCTCCTTTTCTCGGAGTCCCTCAAGCTGGGAGTGCCTTAGATGGGTACGGAACTTTAGAAATCCTAAAATACACTCCAATATGTATTGAAGTGAAGTGAAAGGGGGTTATTAGTAGGCTACTAGGCCTATAATAGTATACTATAACTGCCATGGTGAACTATTGGTCCCTCGGTCACGGACTTCTACTTCGCAGTATCGCTATTTCCATTGCTGGTCCTGACTTGGGAATGGCCTACCACTTACTTTGCATTTCCAAAAGACTATTCTTGTACCTTTAATGCCTCTCCTAAGACTGTACTCTTTCGCCGGGGCTGACATGGGAGTCCCTCTGAGTAGTTTTCTAGAAGGAGTGCTATACAAATTTGTGAATAAATAAAATTATGTATAATAAGTAATTGTATATTTGGAGAATGGTTTTTACGATGTATGTCCATCCTGTGCTTCTCCTTCCTGTGACTGCTGCTCTTCGATTTCCTCATAAAGTTCCATCTGCTTCGATGATGCTTCTCTTTCAATATATTTTGTCGCAGTTCGTAAGCCTGACAAAAGAAGAATCAAACGCAGAAACTGATACAAAATGAAAGTTTAAGCTAAAACCAAGAATATAAACAAGAAACAAAGGAAAGTAGTGAATATGATAGAGTAAGCCGTAGACCAGAGGCAATGCCTATAATAGCCAGAATATGATAGTAACAGTATTAGGATTAATATTTGTATTTGTTCTTTTACCCGAGTTATTCATGATCCCTCAGATGGTAGAAAATTGTCTGGAGACAAATACGAAAAATTTAGTTTTCTGGAATGACCGTATCTGAGTTTGCAAAAGTTCCTCTAACTGCATTGAAATGTTGGATGTTGTTATTATGTTTTCCCTTTTTGAACCGAGGTACATATGATCCATCAGGATTGCAAAACTTAGGAGGCCTAGCTCTGGAATGGCTAATCTTCGCAGATGGCATAGGTAGTATATTATTATTATTGTTACTTTTGTTCTGAAGTTAGCGTTCCTCATCTCATGTGCGAACTGTGCAAATGTGCCTCTAAAGGCAACTGCATTTTATTACTAACCCTGCCATGAAGAAACAGAAGAAGAAGAAAAAGAGGGGCACTCCCTAAAACTAGCCCAGAGGCAGCCATGGCCCATGAGAAAGAATGCTAATGACCTCATTTTCATAGTCTCGGCAGTCCTCTCCCTCGCCGTCTCATCTTCCCACCCACCAACCGTATACGGTCAGTGGGTGGGAAAGTTGGGTATAATTAGCAAGACTATTTAACAATATACAGACCATAGTCTTCAAAATAACTAGCCTTAATATTCTTATGGATTTGTTATTATGCTTATCCCTGACTCAAATTACAGTTACGGGTATTTGTTTGTTTATGTAGCGTCTCTGCATTTCAATTAGTTCCCATGGTCAGCTAATTTCATGGGTGAATGAAGTCTAATATATATCATCATCATCATCATCATTGTTCATAGGCAAAATGCCCGTAGATGTCCGTGTCACACTCTTTCGAGCTTGTCCCG
>JAQFXW010000884.1:0-16597 GCA_034693945.1 Dendrobaena attemsi
TTCACGAGCGCTGCGTAAAGTCAAGAGGGTAGTCAATGAGAAAAGTCCGTGGTGGTCCGAGGTCGAGTTCCAGGAGACGTCGCTGCAGTCGACACCGGCTTCGTGTCTTCCACCCACAGCACAGTTGCCTCTCTACCATACGAACGCTGCTCCTACCAGACACTCTTCACATCTAGGCCATTTGTTGGTTGATGATAAGAATCCATTGGTTGGCCACCTTGACCCGGTGTACTTGCGAGACCACGACTCCGGTCAATCTAGCGACTGACTGTGCTTTGTTTTGAATGTAGCGCGATATAGCCAACTAGTTTTAACAAATAAGTTAAGCATAGGTAGATAGATATCTTGAAGGGGCATGGGCGCTCGCACATAGGGGCAAGAGGGGCCCCCTGGAAAATTGATTGACTTGTATTTTAACGGCTAATTTTACAAATTTATACAAACTTTCACTAAAGTACAAATAAAATATAAGTGATTTCTTGTAAATTATTTCACATTTAGAAATTATACATTTAAAGGAACTTAATGATAATGTCCATATTGTTGATTTCCTTGTTGAAGTATTCAAGCTCCTGTGTTTTATCCCTCTTGTAATTTTTTTAATGCTTTGCCCCTTTTTGTAATTTTTTTGCGTTTTGCCCCCGCTTGTAAAAATTTCGGCTGGCGCCCATGTGAAGGGGCGATACATAAGTTATCGAAATGAATGAATAAATATTGAATCACCTGTTCAAAGTTAAATGTTGTGTGTGCTTCAGTGACCAATTGTCCGGGTACATCTGACGTCATCTTTATCGTCGACGCCTCCGCCACCTACAGTTCTGATACCTTCGGCATGATCAAGAGCTACCTAGTCAACGTCGTAGCACAGCTCGACGTCGAAAGCAGTCGCATCAACGTCGGCATCGTTTCCTACAGCGACGTGATCACGATGCCCGTCGTAGCCCTCGGCTCCCTGAAATCCAGGCAAGAGATCATCTGGGCCGTACAAGACCTCGTCTTCCAGGGACGGAGCACGAACACTGCGGCAGCTCTGGCCTACGTATTGGCCAACGGGTTCCCGGCCAACGCGGGGGCCCTGTCGCGTATTGCCGTGCTCATTACGAACGGTGATTCGGTCAACACGGCGCAGACGATAAGTGCTGCTCAGAGTCTGCAGATGACGGGCGTCCTGCTGATCACGTTGACCGTCGGAACCTGGAGAGACATGTATGTGCTGACGAAGATCGCCAGCTATCCGTACTGGAAGAACATGATCGTCATCGACAATTCGTCGTCGCTCGCTGGCATCGTCTCCAACCTCAGTAACATCATCTGCGACAGTAAGACAACAATACAACACGTCATGGGCATACGGTGCTTTCTCTTCTGCTCACTCTCCTGACTACTCTTCTACTGATCTTGTTATGCCAAGGCCTCTCTCAGCCTCCTCTCTCCGCCCGCTTCGCTCCCTTGCTCGATCTGATCTTCTTGTGCCTCGGACTACTCTTGCTCAGACTCATGCTTTTGTCGTATAGCTGGTCTTTCCGTGTGGAATGGTCTTCCTCCTGCATATATTGATCTTCTCTGCTCTCTGCCTCTCTTCCAACTGCTGTTCGCACCTTAAAGTCTCATCTTTTTCCTCGGAGTCCAGGGGCCGGAAACGCTTCTGAGTTGGCTTGCTCTGTAAGATGCGTTATTTAAAAGTTCTGATACAATACAATAGAATAATTGTAATGTAATGCAATGCAAACACGACGATTTATTATCACCTTTGTTGGCAAGTTACTTCTAGGTCGACTTATTAATATATGATTATAATTACATCTATGTCTAAGGACATATATTAATTAGCCTAATCAGTTAATTAGTTTATCAATTAAGTTAGTTCAGTCGTTCATACCGATTACTTATACCTCTCCTCTACATTGTGGCTGGTGGGTCTGTTGGCCTAGGTCAAGGTCTAGGACAGTAGATTAGGCTAAATTGGGTGATATTTCCTCCAAATTCATTATTAGATCCAGCGGAGGCATCGAAGACCATCAATAAAACAATTATTAAATAGCTTTTATAATTACATCTATTGTAATAATTATTGCACAAACTTGGTTAAGTGCCTGACAGTGACCAAAAATACAAAATTCTTCTAACCAAACAGTCCAGCGATAAGAAACTGGACAAATCCGCGGTATCATTGTAAATTGTCTTTTCGCATCAAGCTGGCCTACGATTCTCTACACAAAACCCGTCTTTGGGCAATGTGTTGTAAATCTCACGAATTACCAATAGGATTTGATCAGCGCTGGAAAGCAGAATACACTGCGTCGAGTGTGTAATCTCGATTAATCACTGCACTGCGTCAATCTGTACCTAGCAACAAATTCGACAAAATTAATTCTGTATAAACGTTTTTAGAAATCCAACCGTGTGGATCTCAGCCCTGCCAGAATGGAGGCAGCTGTAACAACTTAATCACCAACTACAACTGCCAATGCACATCTGCATGGGCTGGATCAAACTGCACTCAGAGTATGAAACCTTACGTTGAATATTGTGATAACAATGATCTGTCTGAGAATAAAATTAAAATAATTATTATGATCTTATAGGCTAGGCCTAGTCTACAGGGATAGGCCCACACAATTGAAAGCAGAATTTCGATTAAGCTAGGCCTATACATGTCCCCTGCAGTTTTTCTAGGTTCATCACATGCCGCTTTTGTCTTTCAAAATGGAAAATTTATTAGAGTCTGTGAGCTTTTATTGCAAACATCCGTGAGACATGATATAAATTATTCTTATAATTTAACATTGAGACCGAGCTTGGACATTTTAAATAAACGAATAGGGCCTATTGACTGATTACAGTAAGCGTAGCCGCCTAGGTAGGGCCTAAACGTAGGCCTATGTTGTTTCTTTAACTCTTTTGCTGACTGGTTCATTTGCTCATTGAGACGATAAATATCTTTACGCTTCGATACAAAATTATTCTGAATTTTAAATTAGTAGGCCTTATAATTATTATTACCATCTTTAGAGCTAGTTACAATTATAGTAACCTGATGACGCTTTTGCAGGAGCTTGTAACGGTTCTGCCGACATAGTCTTTGCCCTTGATGCCTCTGGGAGCATTGGAGACGACAACTTCCGCCAGGTGACGCAGTTCGTGACGAACGTTGTTGCGTCACTTCCGTTAGCCACGCCCACCAATCCTAACGGGATCCACGTGGGTCTGCTGACGTACAGCGACAACGTTAGCATCCAGTTCTACCTGAATAACTTCACGGATGAAACTCAGCTTCTGAACGCTATTAATGTTCCTTACACGATGGGATCAACGAATACTGCTTACGCAATTCAGTAAGTGAACTGTTTCTTTCATTTATTCCTTCCTCATCCAACTTCTGTTGTGTTACATGTCATCCACTTTTTGTCTTATATTCTAGGCCTATGCATGGTATGCAGACTACAATTAATAAATAGCACAAGCAGGAAGATTGGCCTTGTTACCGGCTACTTAACTGATTTTTTTAATTGAAGTAGATGACTTAACTGAACTGTCTTTTTGGTACAGAGTGGCGCGAACACAGATGTTTGGAACGAATCCTGGCGATCGACCAAATGTACCCGACATCCTGGTTATTCTGACCGATGGACAATCGAATGATCCTAACGCCACCTGGCAACAGGCCATGATCACCAGAAACATGAACATCTCCATCGTTTCCGTATGTTACTATTAGAGGCCTATGCTACCATAAATTAAATATTGTGCTATACTACTTGACTGTCAGTTGTAACCTTACTGTGCCATGATAGCTATTATATGCTGCCATTGACACTGAGCACAACATGATTCTTATATTATAATGACGTGATTACCATTAGGCATCTCTCTTCTCTTTTGTCACAGAAACTAAAGCCTCACGTCGGCGTGGGGCGTGGTAGTGGTGAAGGTCGCCGCCTTGCAATCGAAGGGTTGCATGTTTGAATCCCACCCACCACGTAGGAACCTTTAGTAAGTCCTTCACTCACAATTCCTCAAGCGCGTCGGCGTGTAAAACTCCAATATACCTGTTGGCTGTAGTCGGGACCGCCTCTGAATAGTAGTGGTCTGTAAAAGGCGGTATAGAAATACATAAATGCAATACAATACAATACAATATCCTGACAATCAACGGTGAAGTCTTGAGTTTCTGAGACGGCTTAAATTAATTAACATTGTCCGAAGAAGCACAAGGCTGGAGCCTGCACAGGTGGGGTAGTACCAGTAATAAGGTTTTCACTTGTAGATTGGTGTTGGCTCGGATTACAATCTAGACGAACTGACGGCCCTGGCGAGTGCTCCTACCTCCTCCAACGTTTTGACGACCTTCAATTTCACTTCGCTTGCCAGTGATCTCACCAATAAACTCAGAGACGCTCTCTGCAATGGTAATTTAAATTCACCCTATGCTCAACCCAATCATCACAACATCGTCATCATCGCTATTCATCATCATCGTGATTTCTGCTCACTGCCATAAACATTTTCTCTGTAACCCGTAAAAAAGTACGTGCAATTTTAATCAACGACCTCTTATTAGGCCTATATTATATTTAATGTGAATAATAACGCCACCTAGTGGATACAATTTCAATTGCGCTTGCCTAATGATGTCATTGATGTGTAATATGGAGTTATCGAGAAAGTGGCCGAACTTCGAGAGCGGTATTGGCGCTCGCCCAATGATGTGTAATATGGGACATTCACGAAAAAATTATCTTGCTCCGAGACCGTTATCGTCAAACACCAAACATCGTCGATTAAGCATATTATGTATATTGTATATGTATATTGATTATGATAATAATTAAATATTTTTGGCGTTATCTTTTGAAGATAGTTTGTTCTATAATAGATGAGTTTTCTTCCAGATAACGCGTACTGCAGCAGCAACCCATGCCAGAACGGAGGGGTCTGTCAGACCATCTTGGGAGGATTCAACTGCCTCTGTCCTATCACAGCTACAGGTCTCCTCTGTGAAAGAAGTATGTCATACTGTGAAGACTTTGTGAATCGATGAATAAGTAAATAAGTGAATTAGTGAGCAAGTGATTCAGCGAAAAATGAATTGGCGAATAGGTAGGCTGAATAAATAATATAAGGGAATAGGCAAATATAAGTGAATGAGGGAATAAGTCAATCAGCGAGTCAGCGAATCATGACACAGTGAAATAATAACGACTGACTGAAACAATGTATGCCTATCTATTCTTTCATTGTGTTATTATAGCCTTTGTGATTCAGTGATTAGAGATGAAGTGCACCACTGAATCAACGATTCACATAGGCCTAATCTATGACATAACTAACCAATTAATCATCGAATGATGCTGGTCAATGAATTTGTTAACGGATTGAATAATCAATGAATTAGCTTAGTTCCATCAACGAATTTGTGGATCAATTAATAATTATTGTCGATGGATTAATTAACTCGGTAATTAGTAAATGAAATCAACGTAATTTATACTTGATCCTATAATAGATTTAGGGCTGATAATATGGAATAATTTTAATGTTGATCATAAAACAAAGTAGGCTACAAATAGTGATAACATTTAGTATCATGGACTGCTCTGAGTGACTATTAGAATCTGTTGGCTTTAATTCTCATTGCGGATCCATTCAAATTTTTGATGCCGCTAGTTCCAGTATGGGCCTAACCTTAAATCATACCTTTAATAATAGGCCTACTCCGCATCGTTTTCCCACCTATTCTGTTCTAATTTTCACACTGTATGCATCATCCATTTACTACGACACAGAAAGTACTTAATTAAGCCTACTTTTCAATAGTTTTTATCCTACCTACTGACCTAAAACATTAATTCTTATAAAATAAAAAAGCCCAATAGTTATTTTTGACTCGTGTTCTTTGTATCGATTGTTTACAGGGGGCAGCGGAGTCATCGACCTCATGTTCGTTCTCGACGGGTCGGGCAGCATCAAGAACGACCGCTTCACGAAAGTCAAGGAACTGGTGATCGCAATCGTCAGTCAACTCGAGGTCAGTCTGGACAGGACTCGAGTGGGACTCATCTACTACAGCGATTACGCCGTCTTCGCCTTCAACCTCATCCAGTACACAGACCGTCAGGACGTCATCGAGGCCATCACGCGAATCAACTTCATCGGCAACCGGACTAACACGGCCGACGCTCTTCGCATGCTCCACGAGCAGGCCTTTCAGCCGCAAAACGGAGACCGACCGAACGTCCCGGACATCGCGATCGTCATAACGGACGGTGCGTCCAACATCAATCCGGATCAGACGGTTGTTCAGGCGGTCCTCTGCAAACAGGATGACATCCGGATGATCACCGGAACCATCGGAGACTTCGTCAACATGGTAGAGATCGAGATGATCGCCAGTCGTCCACTGGATAAGAACATCTTCGTCGCACTCAGCTACAACGACACGGAGAGAATGAGGTTGGCCAGCGAACTCGTCAACTCCACCGTCGACGGTCAGTTAATAACACGGCTCTTGCTTCTCCCTCAGTGTTTTATCTAGACACATGGGTGGAAGTCCCCCCCCCCATGTTGTATTGCTGGTCTAGGGCAACCGAAAAGAATATTTATAAGAATAATAATTATTGGTAAAAGAGGCTTTTCAAACAGGATTTTGACATTGAGACTAAAAAAGGTCATCAACTGTTTTGAGACTTACATCTGTAGAAAATAGAAAGGATGACCAATATCTAAATAGACGGTGATATCTAAATAGAGATATCGATGATATCTGAATAGAGATTATATCGATGATATCCAAATATAGATATTGATTACTGACCATATCTAAATACATATATAGGTATTTATCGTTGGTCTTCGTTGGCAGTGTTGCTTGCGTCATTATGATGTCAGCATTATTTCACAAAGTTAACAATTCCAACGAAATTGAAAGTAGAGCACCCGACGTCACTTACCGTGACATGAGTATGTCACCATGACGTCATTGGCAGGTCTTTACGTCGTAATAAGTCGTTGTGTTTACTAATTTTATGCATGTAACTTGACTTAATCAAATTGCCTGTCCTTACCTTTTGCCTATTTCACCCCAAAGGTTTTCAGTCAACACTGAGCAGGCCTGCAGAAATGGGAGTTACATGTCGATAATGACTGTCTTGCTTTTGGTTGATCAGGAGGCAGAGCAAGTTTCAGAAAGACTTCATCACTGCACAGTCATAATTATCATTATCAGCTTCCAAAAGTTGATGACCTTTTTAAGTCATTACCTTTGTTTTCTACTCAAAAATTAATGCAATTAACACCATCTACATACAGGATTCCTCCTATCACTGCACAAATAGCCTTTTATCGCTGCATTTCTCCATTTAACCATGCACATTTTGTGCGTTACTGCGCGTTAAAAGAAGCCCTGCATATAGGGCCATGTTCCATGTATCATCCTGCAATACAGTTTTAAGAACACATCCACAGAGTTTGTAATCTCGGGCTATATTGCGTGGAGTCGATTCAAACGGCTCGGCAGTGTTGCAGGATCTCGTAATATAAGTCGACAGAAAATTAAGCATGGTGGAGGGCTCGAGGCCATAACTATACGATCGCTATGAGAAATCACGTACATTACATTACATACACAATGGCTTCTCACTGTGTGTTTTGCACTTACTTTCTAAGCCTGGACGGTTGAAGGCATGACCACCAAACCGAAGAACTGCTTGCACGACGCAGCATGAAAGGACACATGCTAAGTAGCCGCCACGGTCTAATGAGCATGAACCAGACAATTCTTATGTGAATTCCATCTGGTCTCGATGTTTGGGTGTCCATGCTTTTTTATCTGCACTTGTTCAGAGTCTTTCAATTCTCTCTTGCTTTACTTATTTAGTCTGAAATTACATGACCTTCGCTTGCAAAGGTTAATCAATGCCTCGCTGTCTGTGTTCTACAGATTACAACGAGTGTACGTCGTCTCCATGCCTAAACGGTGGCCAGTGTTACGACGAATACTACATGTACCTCTGCTCCTGCAAGCAATACTACGCTGGAGCAAACTGCGCAAACTGTAAGTCCGTCTTCATGGTATGCATGTGTATGTATGTATGTATGTATGTATGTATGTATGTATGTATGTATGTGTATTTCTATACCGCCTCTTAAAGTTCACTACTACTCAGAGGCGGTTCCGACTACAGCCGCAGGTGTGTCGGAGTTTACACCCCGAAGCGCAACGAGCAATTGTGAATGGAGGACTTGCCCAAGGTCCCTACGCAGCGGCTTGAGTGGGAATCGAACACGCGACCTATCGGACGCCAGGCGCCGACTCTAACGCTTGCGCCACCACGCCTCACACATGTATGTGTATGTGTGTATATGTGATAAGCTGGGTGGGTGTAGGCCTATGCATGTATGTCTATTTATGTTAGGGTTCGTATGCTGGAAAAATGGGAAGGTATTTGGAAATGTGCTTACATTCCGAATAGCTTACCTTTATGTACGTTACGATACTTGTAGACCTGACTACATGTTTTAGTCTAAAATTACACTTTAGGCTTCAAACTGCATCACGTTACCTCATCTGTCCTTGCTTAAATTATCTTAAATGCTTTTTTACATTACCTTAATGGTGTTTTCCCTCGCCATACGTTATCCTGCTTTGTACTATCTTACTCTACTTTATTTGACCTGGTGCCACGACAAATGGTTCACAGACAAACTGGTTCTCTTTCGGATATCCTCGTTGGTCTGGAGGTGCCTAGCGGGTGAGGCGCCTGCATACTTGCGGGAGCTCTGTTGCCCTGTGAACTCCCACAGCAGTCGACGCTCTCACCGCTCGGCTGTCCGTGGCGACCTCCTTGTTCCTTTCGCTCGCACAGCTACTATGCGACCTGGAACGGACTCCCTCTGGAGCTGCGCTGCCTCCCTCGGGTTTTTCCTTCGCCATTCTATGGATTGCCGCACGACCTGGGTTGGGAGCGCCTCTGAGCAGAAACCTTGAAGGGGCGCTATGTAAATTTACATTGATTGATTGATTGATTCACGACAAATGGTACACGAACAAATGGCTCACGGCAAAGGGTTCACACTTATATATAGCTTCCAAGTCCTTCACTCACAATTGCTCAAGTGCTTCGGTGTGTAAAACTCTGACACACCTGCGGGCTGTAGTCGGGACCGCCTCTGAGTAGTAGTGGTCTGTAAGAGGCGGTATAGAAATACACAAATACAATACAATACAATACTTACACCAAACCTTACAACATTTCTTTACCTCTGTTTGCTATATGCCTTTGCTGTAGATTGCGGCCATAACTTCGATGTCGTCATGATCCTTGACCTTTCGGGAAGCGTCGAAACGGAATATGATCTGGTTATAGACTTCAGTCGCGCTGTTGTCGAAGGCCTCGATATCGATAACAACAGCACACACTTCGGGCTCGTGACCTTTGCAACAAACGTCAGTGAAATCATCTACATGGACGAATACATCGGACAGAAGCAGAAGCTGCTCGACGCCCTCGAATTCTACCACCAGGGAGGGTACACGAACACGCAGGCCGCCCTGATAGCCGTCCGTACGTCGGTCCTCGACCCCCTCCGCGGGTACCGTAGCCCAGCGGTTCCGACGCGAGTCGTGCTCGTCAGCGATGGGTACTCGAACATTCTGCACAACAATACGTTGCCAGCGGCTCAGAGCCTCAAGGACCTCAATGTAACGGTGTATTCTGTTGTGATCAACGAGGATCACGACTTGACGGAGATGGACGGCGTCTCGAGCGATCCCTCGAAATACGTCTACCTGCTGCTCAACGCCACTTACATCGAAGATGTGTCACGAGCTCTACTGCAAGACCTCTGCCAACCGTGAATATTCATTGAACCTCATCTTTTAGGTAAGAAATGGCTCAAGTATGTGACTGACGTACACGTCGTACGTGTCTCTGATCTAGTTTGGGTTCTATAGCGTCGTTCTGTTCGTGTAAAGTTTATGGTGGCGACTATAATGTACAAATGTATAAATGTTATATACCGAGCAAACTATTTTTTCCCGAAGTCCAGCGACCTCTGTTGTCATAAGCTGTAGTTAAACTGAGGAAACACATTATGCACAACGGTGGACCTCTGAAGTGACAAGAAGACGGACAGTTCATATTGAGTGCCTGTGGCTTCTATTCAGAGATAGGCCTACATTCAATTTCTTTAAAACAAAGTTTAGCATATTAAACAAAGCCACTGCACGTAGCATGTATAATGAAGCGCAACTTATGGTTTCATGCCTAAAGTCAAAATATCCGTAAGCATCCTATCAGTCCACTGTAGGGCCTATAGGCCTATTCACAAACAAATGAAATTGTCAACTTACCTAAGGCCGAATAGCAGATCATTACAAGTTCTCACAGACTGTCCATCGGTCTGTTATAGGTAAAACAATGTCAACACTACGCAGTTGAAAGTTCATCTTGGCCTAAAGCACGTTTATTTGGTATGAGAAAACTGTACCAGCAATGCCTATTGTCTAACATTATAGCCTGAAGCCTCTAGGCCTAAATCTGCATATTTTATGTGTAAACATAATCTGTAGGCCTAACTGGGTCCAGTTTGTCACCCTACAGGTCGTCATCTGCCCGGGGTAGCAAAATGTTTTTTTTTTTTGTTTTTTCTAAAAAAAACAAGAAATCTAACAAACCAAGAAATTTTCAATTTTTTTAATTTTTAATTTTAAAATTGTTTTATTAACATTAATTCAATGGTCTAATATCCAGGATTTGACTTATCTATACATATAAGGAAGAAAAATATGTAAACTTGTATATCTATGTATGTATTTTAACTTTCCTTATCCAAAAACTTTTGATTCACTGGACCAATTGCTTCCAAAATTTGCACGAATACTTCTTACCCGCCTAGAAAAAACACAGGGGGATTCGCGATCGCACAATTACCCCTTCTCTAGAATCTAGATATCGGCATTTGAAGTTTCAAATTGTTTAAGCGCCGGTAGGCTACAATGATGAAGCGCATTGCCATTAGCCGCATTTTCGTGATTAATAAACTTACGTCATCCATGTTCCGCATATAGGCAAATCTACTTTAAAATCTACTATTAATGAGCTTAAATTTGATTAGCGATTAGGCCTAATAGTCCTGTTGAGAAGATAGGCCGATTGCTCTAAGCAATTGACCACCGTGCTGAAATTAGACAACTGGAGTTAACAAGTTCTGTTCTTGCTTTTCAAACAGACATTAACGAATGAACGAACTAACGAAGCTGATAAACTTCCGACTCAGAATCTGCAGAGAAAGCGTTATGGATTTGCACCCAAATTCATGAGCGTCAAGTCGAGGCGCTACAAAACAGGCAGCCACACAGACCGTCTTAATTGCAATATGGAAGTTTCGTCTGCCTGCTCGCGTATCGTTTTAGAAAATAGTATATTTATAATAATTCGCGACTTTTTGTCAGAACAGACGATCTTCTATGCAATACCAATTTTTAACTTTATATTTAAGACGGTTAATTTAGTAGCTTTTCTGGCATACAGGGTACGTGCTGGCACTCGAGACCCGCCTGTTTGCTAGATGGCTTAGCTACTTTTGTGCCTTTGCTACTATCCGGCTTGAGAAGTGCTACAAACGTTCAAAGAATTCTCGCTAACAATAATTGTTGTCAATAACTTAATTTGTAGATTGTTATATTATTATGCTAAGTTGCTAACATGATTTATTGCATTTTGCGAGGATCATAGTTTTTGTACTGGCTGATTTTAGTAAGCGTGCCTCAAAGGAGTTTATTGGGTGTGACGCTATAGAAATACGTGCTTACGCCGAGCACCTGGTCATTATGATCTGTGTCCTGCTGTAGCGGACAAGCTAGATTAAATAAATTATGATCAAAATAGAGACTGTGATATTGCCTCAGATGATTAGTTGCATTAATCCTAGCGTTTAAAGCTCTAATTAACCATGCTTTGATGTACCTGTAAAGTAAGTAACAAAGGCCATTGTAACTTAGCCAAAGTGTTTATAGGGTTATTAAACTGTTTAAAAATGCTCTGGACATTACTGTAATTATTGAAGAACTAATTAAAATACTCCAAAATAACATTCCTACCTCACTAATTGATTTCAAGCAGTATTGATATGTAATGCTTTGTTCAGTCAGTTTGCAATGCCTTGCCTTTTACTTGTTGCCTAACAGTCACAAACTCACAACTTGATGAAAGTTATGAGGTGCCAAACACCAGGATGTAAAATTATTAGGTTATAATTAGATATGACATAATAAATTATCATGGTAGCCTATACTACGGGCGAGGTGGCACAGTGGGATAGTCGTCACCTTGCGTCTGAACTCCGAAGGGTCACGGGTTCGATTAAGATTCAAGCCACACCTAGGGACCTTGAGCAAGTCTTACACTCACAATTGCTTCGGTGTGTAAACTCCAACACACCTCCGGTCTGTAATGGGGACTGCCTCTGAGTAGTTGTGGACTTGGAGAGACCTGAATAGAAATGTGTGAATATATAAAATAAAAAATAGATTAAGAATCAAATAACATGTCAAACCAATCAACTCTGCAGCATAAGTTTCTAGAAATTCAACAAAGCAAAATCTTTGTCAAAACTTAACCAAAAACTTGAAATTTATTAACCTATAAGAGTAAAGCAGTTTTCAAAGTTGTCGATAAAGCCTCCGGATATAAGTTTCAACGAATCAACCAACGAAAGATCCGCCATGAAACCAGAAGAGCAGGTTTAAAGATATACAATTATACATACATCACAGTTGCAGCAGTGTATATGATATCCATACACTATGAAATATCTACAATATTCTATATATATATATACCATGGTAATTATATTATAATACATATAATTATGTGCTAGGGCAAATGTGTACATCACTTTTAAAACAGGCAGACTTGAAGCGAAGCTAAAACCATGCACCATTCCCACATACACAGTTGCAAAGCCTGTGAAGTCTTCCACTTAAGAATAATCCTTTATTTCAAGTTGCACAGCTGCCGATTACACATAAATTTTGTACAAGTATACAATGACTAATTTTGCTAATTTAGAAAACAGGCAACTGAGGCAAGGGTAGAAACCAGTTGCCCTCCAAACCAGTGCTGTCTCAACATCATTGTAAGCCTTTGGCAAAAAACAGTGCACTGTGAGCATGGAGGTCATACAAACATTAATGTTTGGGGTGGCCTTTTAAATTTGGAAGTCCCTAGAATTGTGGGCCCATATGACTGCTCAGCATACCCATGCCCTAAGACGGTATGTTCCAAACAACATGAAAAGAAATCAACTGGCAGGTCTTTCATTGCCTATAATATGTGTTTAATACATATATAATTATACATAAAATTATATAATATATATAAAATAATATATATATATATATATATAAACTTGTGGGCGGTTCTCCAACGTGATTGGAAAATTTAACAAATTTCATCCAAACATATTAATTTCTCTTCAAGACAAAGTAAAAACGTCCCTTCGTGGTTTGAACCTGTAAAACCACCCCAAATACTCCCACGTGTACATGCTGTAAATGCATCTTCACAAAATACTAAATTATATAGGTAAGTGTCGGTGCTCAATGGCAAGTGTGTGAATGGAAAGTGCAGAAACTGGATAAAGCACAGCCTTCCGCAAAGATGAAAGTTCATCGTTACTTCAGTACACACTCTACTAATGCACCTACTTCACAACACACGTTGTATACCAAAGAAAATTCAGAAACAATTATGGCACAGTTACGCATGCCAAATTGCAAGTGCACATTATTGTATTTTCAATCTTTTTCTAAATATTGATAAATTGATTCAACTCCTCGCTGAAGAACCAAAACAACCGAGCCAGTGATTTGTATACTGTATAGGTATTAATAGAATCAAAGAGCTGTTTGTGTGTGGTCAATCCATTAGAGCAGCGCTGTCCAACCGCGGCACACATGCAGCCTGCGAGCTTATTTTATGCGGCCCACCTATTTTTGTAGTTTATGCGAAAAAGCCGAAAATATTACAAAAGACAATTTTTGGTCTATTTGTATTGCGTAGAGATGCCTATTAGTGTATGTTTGTCTATAAAGTTCGACAAGGGATGATCTAGGGGGCATATAGAAGATTTAATAGATGTGAAAAATACAAGCAAATGACTAAAAGTCATCAGTTTTTGGGCTCAGCAATATTGCTTTTGATGGTGCGGCCCGCAGCCTCAAGAATAATTATTTTGTGGCCCACGGTGCCAGAAAGGTAGCACTGCATTAGAGTAAGATGGACTTAAATACAAATTAGACATGTACTGATACTTAAGGAAAGTACTTAATTTATTAAAGTGTGTTACCAGTACACAAACAAAAATCTCCTCATGAAGCAACTTTTGTAGCTATGTCTACCATGAGGTTGTACCATTATGAGCATCAGTTCCGAAGTTGAGGTCTGACCACATCAAGTTACAACTGTGCTGCAACACTCGTTGTTATGGGATCAAAAGATATGTAAACTTATGTCGTCTTTATTTTTTTAAATAATCACGGTAAAGAAAAAAATTTTGCTTTGGCATGACGGACATCAATGGCAACTTGAAACTACCTCGCTTAAACTTGTAATTAAATTATTATTACTCTACAATATATTATTATTCTTATTTACGTAGTGCCACTATCCAGTAACTAAGCGTCCAACTATTGTGTTATGCATTTTGCGCGCATTGAAGACGAGCACGAGCATTCACGATCTTCTCAGGAGAGCTCAAACTGTAAACACTCAATTGAGTTATTGAATGAGCACTTAACCAATCCTATGATGCAAGTAATCACTGCATGACAGTCAGTACAAGTTCCATCAAGCTGCTCTGAGCAAGATCCACCATAGGCTAATCTGATGATTGTTTGGATTAACTTCAAGCATGCAACAACCAGCTCTGCTATAATAGCTATCCATGTTAAAGCAGGTCAACAAGATTTCCTCACATGCTAAATATAACATATATATATATAAGCATGAACAGACACACTGTTGACAGTTTATATGCAATCTTTTTATACAAGCATCAACTGTGCATAATATGCATGCAAACACCACACATACATGCACATGAAAGCAAACAAGTATAATACAATTTTGTGATTATGTATATGAAAAAATTCATATGCACGTGTCAGTAACCGTATGTATGTATAAGGAGTTATCATCCGAAAATGTATTAAAGCGTGAACAGGGCATTACAACCGAGAACTGCTGGCAGCTGGCTGTCAATTTCAAAATGGTATTTACAGAGTCAAAATACAATATGCAGATGCATAAAATAGTGAAAAGTCCGCATCACAATGTACATGCATCAGGAAGATGGTCGCTCCAGATGTTTTGGCGACACGATGTTACCTGCAATCACATCAGCATGGCATCCGTAAGACAACATAATATCGAGGGTTGACAAGCAAAAGCGCATAAGTGCATTTATTTGTCAAAAATGAGTTTTTGATATCAAAATTTTTAGAATGTTATGCTCTTTCTTTCTGTCCATAGTGCATGTAATTAGCACCAACCATTATTCCGCAAATCGTGTTTAAAAAAAGTGCATATTGAGGAATTTCCGATTTTCATCAGATTTTCGTCTGGCAAAAGTGCATATCTAAGTTGTGTACTTCTGCTTGAAGCGTTGCCATTATTGTTCTATAAAATCCTTAACTGCAAAAGTGCGTATCTGCCTATGTGAACTTCTGCCTGCAAGTCAGTATAGGATTTATCAGAGCGTCCTTGCAAGCAAAAGTACGTATCTGCCTATATGTGAACTTCTGCCTGAAAGAAGTCAATAGAGTTTATCAGAGCGTCCTTGCAGGCAAAAGTGCGTATCTGTATATGTGTACTTTTGCCTGCAAGTCAATATAGGATATACCAGAGCATCCTTTGTGGCAAAAGTACGTATCTGCCTATATGTGAACTTCTGCCTGTAAGTCAGTATATAATTTATCAGAGCATCTTTAGTGGCAAAAGTACGTATGCTACAGAGCAACTACATTTCTTCGATCTTTTGCCTCAAAACATTGGCTTAAGAAGCGATTACTAGTCATAACAAACAAGGACACAGATCGTGACACAGTGAACTGGTTTAAAATTTGTTTTTATGCTACGAAAAAGATTATCTAAACTAGCTTTCGCATAAGACCACCAAGCAACAAAGGTGGGGCGACATCAAAGGATTCATAGCGGATTGAAGCTGATGGCCTACTTGAAACAACTGCCTATATCCAAGACAAGAAAGGTAGATTGAGTTGAATGAAATGTGTTCCAAAGGAGTCATTCCAATGAATTAGACTACCACGAGTTCATTAGTAATTTGGATCGCTGGGGCAATTTGAAGGACTGCTTGCCTGTACCGAACATTGAGGAAACTACTGACAATGATAATTAAGATCTAGTATCTGTGTCATGGTGGTTGGTTGGACATGATCATTTTGTCGTACTTTTTACCAAGAACCTTATTTCTTAGACTTTCAGACATTCTTTCATTTTAAATTTATCAAGATTCTGTAATTTTAGTTTAAATTTATTTTATGCAAGAGCACTAAGATCTAGTATCAGTGTCATTG